>BQNB010052143.1:4339-40631 GCA_026074375.1 Tanacetum coccineum
CCACATTATTATTCATATTATCATGATTGTGTACCTCAGCAAGAGCATCTGAACCATAATGAGATAAATTCGCCATGAGAGCAACTTTGGCAGAGTTGAGTTCGTCACAATCAGAGTCATATGCATCCAAATCATCAGCTTGATAAGCAGCATTGTGAGTATTGACAGTCTGTGTGCTTTGACCTTCAGGAATATATGGATCTGCCAAAAAAGCTTGTACCAGTAACACTTTCTCTTTAAACCATGAATCATCTCTTTTTCTCTTTGGTTTGGTGCACTGTCTGGACATGTGGCCTTCCCATTTGCAGTTATAGCAAATAACCGTCCTTTGTTTTCCAAAATTGCTTCCACTTGCTCCTGGAGTATAAGTCCTTGAAGTACTCGCAGCAAAAGAAGTTTGTCTCCCTTGAATTGGTTGTAGTGTAACTCTTCCATTATTGATAGTAGCTTGTTGCCTAGGGTTAGATGAGTTTCTCAGCTGATTATTGGTAGTAAGATAACGGGAGGCAACAACTACAGTAAAAACGACATCATGTGATTGATGGCATCAATGGGATCATCACCTTTCTGGAACACTAGAACAATTAGACCAGAGTCTTGTTGGGAAAATTCAGATTGTTGGTTAATTTGGGGAGGATATTCTAATTGAGGAATGGATGATGATGGAGAATAAATGTTATGGTGAATTGATGATTGAAAATCATTGGATGGGTAAGTTACTGAAAGAGGTGTTGATGATTGATGAGTTAAGTATTGTTGAGACTGATAAGGTAAACCATACCATGGAGATGGATATGTTGAAGCAGGTGGTTGAAGTTGAGTGTTTTGGTAAGTGTGTTGCTGAGTTTGATAAGGTTATTGTGTTATTTGGTGAGATGCAACTAAAGCAAGAGGATCAGAGTTACGTTCATGCATTAAACGAACTTCATTAGCATGTTGTTCCAAGTAAGCATGAAGCCGATCAACATTGGTAGTATGCAATTCTTTGACCAACTTAACATCAGTAACAAATTTACTCCATTCATCAGGAAGTGTGTTCAAAAACTTGGTATTAACTTGAAATTGCTCCAGTGGCATCTTGTAGATGTTCATATCATTGAGTAGCAGTGTGAATCTCAAGTAGCACTCGTGTAACGACTCTCCTTTCTTGTAAGTGAACTTATCAAATTCATCGTACAACTTACACTCTCGTTCTTGCTTTGTTAACGACGTTCCTTGCATGAGCAGTTTAATCTTCTCCCAAAGATCCTTGGCTACACGATGTTGACTCACAAGAGCATAAATTTCTGTTGGAAGGCCTTGGAGAATGATATTAATTGCTTTGATGTCACAATCAGCTTGAATGGCTTCTGCAGGGGTGAGCTCAGTATATTCCTTAAGTCTTGTTACACCATCCACTGTGATTGATGGCCAGACGAGTGGACCTTTCTCAACGGAAGCAAGGATCATTCTACCATGTGGTCTATTCATCATATAAAGTTCCATTATGCTTTTCCATGAATCATACAAATGTTTTTCAAGCATCAGTGGTTTATTGTCACCACCCGAGAGAAGTGATTTATCAGCAAGAGTCGTCATTGATAACGTGGTATCAAAAAGATTACTAATTGATCGATCGGTGGTAGAAAGAAATGTGTTTGAATGTGTGGTTATTGAGTCTTGAAATTTCTTGAAACTACACGGATTTTACAATTCTCGACAAAAACCGGAAAAACAAGTTAATGTTTCACGGGATTTTTACAGGTCAAAGATGAAAGGATGAATTTAGAAAATTTGAGTTGATAGGTTTTAATTAGAAAGTTACTAGTTCGGTTCCAACTGGTTCGGTTCCAACTGGTTCGGTTCCAACTGGTTCGGTTCCAACTAGTTCGGTATGTGGCTCTGATACCAATTGTGGAAACCGTAGAGGGGGGTGAATACGTTTCCTTTAAAAATTTAAGATCAAAGATTATATCACTCTCTGCCGGCGGTCCCATAAATATATGAGGGCTGGCTAGTACATTAGGGGGCCACCCTATTTAAAGGGACCGCCTCCAGAAGAGGTTTTCGGACTAGATCATTTGTATCAAATCACCAATCAAGTTTGACATAATATGAGAAGTGTCAATAATGGATTTATAATTACTAGCATATATTCTACCAATATATCCACACTCGCAATGTTTACTACAAAGAGCTACACAACCATGACTAATACAACATACACAATAATTCACACAATCATAAGCACAATGCAAATGTAAAAGTAAAGCAATAAATGTAAAGACATAAGTAAAGAGAAAGGTAAAAGAAAATGCAAATCGACACGATGATTTATAGTGGTTCGGTCACGAAGCTCCTCTTCACCCTACTCCACTCCTCGAGTATCCAACTCGAGAGTTACTTTACTAATCAACAAGCTCCCTTTCGGCGAAGAAAACCTTATACCAATGCTTACATTATTTTCTGACACTAAGCTAGATGTCGAGTCCTTCTTTGGGTACAACCAAACCCGTTATGTTTTATGGCCCAACATAACAAACCTTGTATTTTATGGCCTAAACACATAAACCGCGTCGCTTACATTATTTTCTGATACTAAGCTAGATGTCGAGTCCTAATCTTAGCTAGAACCAATCTACCACTTCACCAATGTATTTTAAGGCCTAAAATACTAACCAACCCACAATCAACCCATCCAAATATATACATCATTTGGATCTACACACTACTAAAGATTGGAAGACATGGACTCGATCTATATGTAACAAATATTACAAATGGACTAACTAGACTACATAACTTCGGATCTTGAAGATGACTGAAGTTCTTCTCTTGCACTTGAGGAAAGGAGGAAAGGATAGAAGATTTGATCACATTTAAACAAGATTAACCAAGTTGAATGATCAAAGATTTAGAGAGATTTAGTGAGATCTAGAGAGAGAAAGAACTGAAAGAAAATCATGCAAAAGGGTTATGAAAATAGTTGGAGGTGACCCACTATTTATAGGAGCTGAAAAATAGCCTGTCAGGAAACGGCGGTCCCAGATATATTAGGGGGCCGCCGGTATTTAAGGGGGCCGCCGGCCTATTTAAGGGACCGCCCCGACAGACGCTCCTATTTTTGTCTTTTTGTGGTGACAAACTTGTCTGGTAAAAGTGTAACATGTTTTGGGGGAAAAGAACCAGATTTTGAATTTTGAAATAATTACAACATAAAACATTTCTTTATAATTCAAAAATAATTTGTCTAATTAAGTTTTGAAAAAGTTATTTTGTTACATTTATAAAAATGTAAAGTTTAAGACAAAAACTTATTTCTTTGATCATCCTACAAGTTTAACGCTTGTTTGTACATACCTTATGTGATTAACGTCGGGTGTAAACCAATGTCCGTCTTGATGCATACATGAGACGTCTAGAGATTTTGATGCATGTATGCATTAATGATTTGTGATTACGAGTAACTTGCGCACTTTACGTTACATATTACAAGTCACATGTTTGTTATTACCAAAATATAAAGAGATCATATAGATTAAATATCGTAATATTTGCACTAACAATCTCTCCCTTTTTAATGATGACAAACTATGTAAACTATAACACATAGTAAAGTTTAAAAGTTACTCGTTTACACTTTCTTCTCCCCCTTTTGTCAAAACAAAAGATATTATGTAGATAATGGTTGGAGCATATACGTTGGAGGTTTGAGAAGAACACATGATAAGAAGGTACGTGCTTCGGGAGGAATGAGAATAGGGTAGGTGCTCTGAGTATATAGGTTTGAGATATGAGGAGAAGATATGAGAAATAAAAGTGAAGGTGATTGTGTGTTTCTTAGATAGTTTAGAAAAGGTCATGAGAGATGAGAGGTAGGCAAGAGAAGAAGGTAGTTACTTTGAGTGTATAGGTTGAAGGAATGAGGAAAAGGTAGGTGATCCAAGTATATTGGTTGGAGGAATGAGAAGACAACATGAGAAATATGGTTGAGGTGATTTTGTGTTTCTTAGATAATTTAGAGGATGTCGTAATAGATGAGAAGAAGGCATGAAAAGAAAATAGGTACTTCAAATATATAGGTTGAAGGTATGAAAGGATGACCTTAAGGTTTAGGGTGATTTTTGAAGTGAGGAGGTGAAAGTATTTGGAGTAAAAAAAAAAAAAAAAAAAAAAAATGATAAACCCTTCATCGTATTTGACAATCCCTAATCCTATCTTCCTATAAAGGTGAGCTTGCATCATCCTAGTAAAGTCTTCTATCATCATGGTTAAACTAAATCCATGCTATTAAACCACATAGCTCCTAGCTCCCCCTTGCTTATTGCATCCTCATGATAATTACATTCCTTGTATATTGACTTTAACGGATCCATAGATCAAATAAATTACCATCGATGCTCAAGAAGTTCGATGCAATTTAAATAAGCAAAATGCTTGCAAGTGCTCCCCCTCGGTGTATGCTCCCCCTTGTTTGGGGCACCAAGGAATCAAGATATTGTTGTGCTGCAAAACAAAGTTAGTAGACAAGTGCACATATACATATAGGAAAACATTAGCGGGGAACTAAACATGCACTTCTAGGTTTTATTATTCTAAAGTATGACACTTTTGAAAGAAAGTTAGAAGCTAGACACATGCAATCATTATAAAAAAACAACAATCTAAATGATATAACTAAAAGACTCAAGACGTATGTTTATAGAGAAAGATTAGATTGACTTTTGATATACGAGAATTGGATTAGTTTATTGATTGATGATCGGCTTAAGCTTACTCCTTAAAATGTATATATATTTTATAAAGACAACAAGGATCAGAATCCGCGAGACCAAGTAAACCGGAAGCAGTATAGGGTGTTCCCGGGTCGTTATGTCCCAACGAGGCTAGAGATGGAGAATCGCAAGACGATTGATGATTTGTGTTTGAATGTGACAAGGAATGATTGGATGCTAATACTAATAAGCAAATGCACATAAAAATAAGCAAAGAAAATAAGCTGGAACAAACATAAAAGCTAGAAATGGCAAAAACACTTAAAACTTTTAAACTAAGACACAAACAAGCTCAAACAAGCTTGAGACAAAACCAAATAAGCTAAACTAACTCTAAAAGCAAATTTAAAAAGCAATTAAGCTAAACAAGCAGGACAAACTCAGTAGTACTAACAACAGTACTACCAGTATTAACTAACAGTGCTAACTTCAAGTTAGTACTGCTAGTTATAAGTTAGTACTGTTATCCTTAAGTTAGTACTGCTAGCTTCAACAAAACAAAATGAAACAGGAAATAAGCAAATAAGCTAAAACAGAAATTCACCTAACCTTAATAAGCACCTAGTAATAAGAATAAGCAACTAGAGTAGACTAAAATGACAAATAAGCTAAAAAGCTATAAACTGATACATTATCAAAAATACTTTGAAAAGGAGAATAAGCTTAAATAAGCTTACTCCTAAAGACAGTAAAGGAAAATGGTTTAATCTACTCTAAAAAGCTAAGGAAATCTTTAATAAGCAGAGATAATAAGCTGATAAGCTAAAATGAACTACCAGTATTAACTAAAATAACTACCAGTACTAACTTTAAGTTAGTACTGCTAGTGTTGAGTTAGTACTGTTCCTAAAATGAACTAGCAGTACTAACTACAGGTTAGTACTGTTAGTTGAAAATAGCCTTTAAAAATCATTTTTCTTTCAAACTAATTAAAAACAGATTATCAAATAACAAAGTAAAACACTTATAAGCAAATATTAATCAATAATAAGCACTTAAATAAGCATGAATTGGTCTAGCAGTATTAACTTAAAACTAACAGTGTTAACAAATGAACTAACAGTTCTGCAATAAATAAGTAAAGTAAGAAAAAGAGAGACTTACAACACCCTTGCTCAAAACAGGGCTAAATCAACAATCTACAAGCTCTAACTTGTAGAAAACAAGTTAGTAAGAGTCCATAAGCCCATCCAGAACTGGCTTATCATCCATACAATAAGCTGTGGTATATTTGAGAGTGATTGGTATGATTTTCTCTTGACTACTTAACTTTTTAAGTTAACTTAATTTAAGCAGCTTATAAACAAACTGTATTGAGAGCTTTTTGAACACAATACGATTAAGAAACTTAACTCTTGGAATTTAAATTGATTTAAAACTCAAATTGCATTAAAACTTGAAAGTTTTACAAAGCTGAAAGTAAAAGCTGAAAATGACTGAAAGTTAAGCTAAGATTAAAAACTGAAATTAATTAAAAACTAACTAGTTAAAACTAACTAAGAGATATCACAAAGGCTTACAAAAAAAACTCTATTTATAGCCGAAGTCTTCCTCTCTTGGACTTGCAGCTTGTGCTTCTTTGGAGTCAATCTCAGCCATTGAAGATACTTGGGAAAGGTGAGGGATTGCCACATGGCTTTTATACAACTGGGATGGGTTAGTAGGGTGGATGAAATGATTTTGGCTAGGGAGAGAAGTGGTTTTGCAGGGGAGAAGGTATGGGCGACATACCAGTTGTAACTGGGTTTTAGGGCGGGAAAAAAGACTTTTTGGGGGAAGTATGCAGTTTGGTCCCCTGAAGTTGTATAACTTAAATGCAATTGAATGTATTAAAGATTATGCGGAATCTAATCTTTAATATTAAGAAGAATTATCAATGAAACAGTAATTCATTGAACATACAATTCAACAAATAAGCTCCAATTTATTATATGTAATTAATATGACTACTCTTCAAGGTATAGGGTTTTACAAAGACCTTGAAGCTAAGAATTATACGACTAAGATTGATTTTTGGTTTTTGGTTCTGGTACATCAAACTCTATGCCTATGACCGCTTTTATACCCAAGGTCTAGTCGTTACAAATACTTACCTTAGCATCTAAATCTTTTCTTATAAACAACTATACATAGCATATAAAGCAGTACTAACCTAGCAGCATTATCTTGGTATTCACTTGCCGTAGTAACTTCAGCATATTTTCAATTGCAGCATATTACTTCAGCTGAGTAGTCTTACACTTTGTATAATAGTAGTAACTACTTAGCATATTTTCTTTGAAGTTCATTAGCAGCACTAATATTCACTAGCAGTACTAACTGTGTACTAGCAGTAGTAAACACTTAGCATATTTTCTTTGAAGTCTCTTAGCAGTACTAACTCCAACTGAGCAGCATTAACATAAACATTGCGCAGCAGTAATTCAAACAACATCAAGGAGACTTTTAATCCTACAATCTCCCCTAAACTTAATACTTTCTCTTCAAAATCATCAAGATTTCTCCTTTAAAGCTTCATCAACACCAGGAGGATGCTTCCAAACACTTCTTTACTTCTTAAGCTATTTTATGAAGAATTTAAGAAGTTGATAAGCCATTTCACTTTCATAATCAATTATAAGCTTCTTTTCTAACATCATTGAAAGTATAAGTGGTGCAAGAGATACTTCTTCTCTACCAACATATAAATCTGAATATGTTGCATCCTTAAGGAATGTACTTACATGAGTCTATAGCTTCCAATCAACACTTGTATTCTTGTTGATTCTTTCCATTACTTTATCTTCTACCTCCGATTCAAACATTGTTTTCAAATCACCCTATAACAACAAATCCAAGTCTTCCACTGGTCTTGTTGACTCATATTTAGCTTTTACCAACTTGTATAAATCTTCCAAATCTTTCCTATCAACACTTTTAAGCATTTGACTAAAGATCATGTACGTTTGAGACTTTCCATCAGCTCTCATTATTTGATAAAAGTTTTTTCTTCCTTCTTTATAAATCTTCCAGCCAACAATACTTGGAGACTTAACAGCTAAAGGTATAGCATCAATTGTTACCTCTTCTTCATCTGGAATGATTTCCAAACACTGTTTAAGCTCTGTTGTTTCTTTGTCATCTTCCACCTTTTGCTTCTTTGCATTCTCTTGTATCAGCTCTGT
Organism: Tanacetum coccineum; assembly: GCA_026074375.1. Classification (NCBI taxonomy): domain Eukaryota; kingdom Viridiplantae; phylum Streptophyta; class Magnoliopsida; order Asterales; family Asteraceae; genus Tanacetum; species Tanacetum coccineum. The sequence continues at coordinate 12,258 of BQNB010052143.1, forward strand.
TCCTGCTCTCTTTTCTTTGCCTTCCACCAACTCTGTTCTAAAGTCTTCAAATGTATTTACCCTTTTGAATGCCATGTCAAACATCTTTTGACATATAGAATCAAACTCTTTAAACTTCAAATCTTTGAGCTTGTATCCTTCCATGTTCTTTAGGTAAGTACACATTATCTTTCTTTGTTGAGCTTTTGTTGGTGGTTTGTTTCTTTTCTCTTCTGCTCTTTTAGCTGCAAAATGCTTTCTTCTTTTCTCTAAGAGTTGTTGAAATAATGTAGCCTTTTCTTCAATAGACAACTCTTCTTGTTCTTGTGCTTGCAATCTTTCAGCCAATTGATGATCAGCATCAATCTTTGCCTGTATATCATCCCATGTTTCAATCAGGTAATTATGGCTTCTTTTTTTTTTTCAGCTTTCTCTCTTGCAAGTCTTTCTTCTTCATCAAATTCAGCTTGTAATTTTAAAGCAGCTTCTTCATCAAGCCTGATTAGATCTTTCTTCTTCATAGGCTTTACAGGTTCTATCAATATTCCTTTACCTTTGTCATGTGATTGTTGTGAAGATAGTTGTGAAGATATTGTTGTTGTAGATTCACCCAGCTCTTGTATAACAACCCCTTTCTCCTTGGGTTTTGTACTTTTTATTTCCATAAGTGCTTGAGCCAAAGTAATATCATCAACAGTTGTAATTGTAGCAGTAGTTGTTGTAGCAACACTAACAGTTGTTAAATCAATAATTAACTTAGCAGAGTTAATAACTTCAACTACTTCTTCAACAACATTAACTTTATTATTTAAATCTTTAATAGCAACTTATTGTTCTGCAACAAACACTTCCTCACCATCTAAAACATTCACATCAAACATCTCTTCATCTACATTTTGAACACTAACCATTGTAATTTCTTCATCTCCATCAATAGCATCAATTCTCCACTGTTTGGATGCATCCTTACCTAAACTTTTTTCATTATTAGAGGATTCTACCGTATCTAGTTAAACCAACTTCGTATAATCTCTTCAGCTTATGAGTTCTTGACCTATTTTTCTTTTCTAGCTTCTTGACCCTCCTTTTCAAATGCAATTTCATTATGTTGAGTGGTCTTTGTTTCTCCAAATCAAGAACCCTGTTTTGTAATGTGGTGCATAGTGCCATCAGATCATCAAGTTTAAGTCTATCCTCATCACTTCGAAGTGTGTTACCTCTTGCGAGCAGTGAATCATTGGAATGTTTAGATACACTCTCAAACCTAGTTTGAGCAATCGTAATCTCCATGGTTGCTTGGGCACCTAGGGCACCACTTGAACTAGTTCCTAGGGAACTAGATTCATTAGGTGTTATCTTGGATTGGGTCTTATTGATGTTACCACTGTCCTGCTCTGCTTCTAAGCTAGAAGCAGTAGTGGCAGCCCTTACCAAACTGTCACCCAACTCCTTATGGACAGCCTCATCTGTAACATTTTCAATAGGATCACTAGACTGAGGTACCCCGAGTGTCCTTTCTTTTAGGCTTCCTAGGTTGTTGTGTCTTTTGAGGTTGAGTTAATGGTTGAATAATGGTGGGTGTGTGATGGGGATTAGTTGGAATTGCTGAACCTTCACCCAATTATGATTGGTTTTGTACTACCATTGTTTGAAATTGTTGGGAATTATAGATTTGATGAGACAAAAGAACAAAAGAATGAAACAAGAAGGACTTAATCGACAGATTGGGAAGTTACAAGATGTAACTTAAAGAAGGACTTAATGATTGGGAAGTTACAAGATGTAACTTAATGATGGACTTAATGATAATTAATAGCATTAATGTGTTTGATTAGAATTCTTTGTAACGTCTTATGGTCTCTATTATATAAAGAGACATAGACTCATAGGTTTTAAAAATCCATCCATAGAAAATACAGACTTCTCCAATGAGAGTCTGATTACAAAGTGTGTGTGCTTTGTATATTAGTTAGTTAGTTAGTACACCATAATTAGTTGGTGTAGCCCCATGTTATAGGTTGGGGTAAATAGGAATGTTCAATGGAAAAACCTTGTTCAATAACAATTGTGTGTGTTTTATTCCGCTGTGCATAATTGTTATAATTGTTATTGGTAAACCGATCCTAGATGGGTTTAAACGATCTTATCAAGTGGTATCAGAGCCTGGTGGCTCTCGATCTAGGATCATACAAGGTTTTTGAAGAAACCCATAAACCCTAATTTTTAAGAAATCGATTTGTGGTTAAAGTTTTATGGGGTTTTGGAGTTAATTGATATAATAATATTTATAATTATCCTCTCTACCTTAATTGGTATGCAATACAATTGTAAATCATTGTTACTATCAAGAGTTTCTATGAAGAATGGAAGGCACTTGCTCAAGTTCATGAAGGTACTGCTCGAGGTACTGTTTGACAAGTATGCTTCTATTCGAAATACTGCTTCATTATCTCAACGTACTGATCGTTGTGAAAAACGTACCGCTGTTATTTTCGAGGTACTGCTAGGTTTCATCGAGAAGTTAGATTATACTGCTAGCTTTTGTCGATATCGGACATAGCGTAATTTTTGGTTCTCGGATGTGAAGACGATATCGTACAGTGCATATTTTTAGATGGATTTGAATCTCAAATGCTTCGTATAAGGGGAGATATAATGGATCGTATTTGGAGATTAATTAAAGAGGTGGGTAAGAAGAAATCGAATATTACTTATTGATGTCGTAGTTGAGTTTCACAGGTTGCGTTTCTTTCTATCTTAAAACTGTGGTTGGCCTTTTAAGATAACTTGTTCGTGTTACACTTGTGTGACGAAGACTTGACAAATTAGCAGGGTGTGTGATTTTTTCTTATGGTGCTTTAATGCTCACACTTGCTATCACTTACGGAGTTAGATGTTGTGTCGTGTCTCATATAGATGAGATTTTGCCAAGCGGTGCGGGTTTACTTATAGTTCATAGATTTACTTATAGTTCGCCGTCAGTGGATAGTTGCACGACATAAGACACAAGCTTTGGAAAATCAACTTCTTCAACAAATTTGTTATACTCAGTTTTTTCATTAGTAATCACTTACTAGAGCCTACAGAGTTCGAGATTCAAGAAGATGGTAACATATGGGTTTCAAGGGAAGCTTATTGATTAAATGTTTAATCATCTACATGCACCACTTGAGGGGAAGTGTTTACAAGTTGCTTATCTACTGAAGACCCCTATTGGATGATTACAAAAAGGGGAAGAAGACTACAAGAGATATAGTTTGCAACTTAGTATTGTGGTGACATGTTCAAGAAGATCTTAAGTCAAGGGGAAGCATTGTTTCATTCAGGGAGATGGTACATCTAATCTTCAGGGGAAGCTTAGGCTTTATGATGAGTTCAAGAAGAAATTGTTTGTTTTGTCATCATCAAATAGGGGAAGAGTGTTGGGAATTATAGATTTGATGAGACAAAAGAACAAAAGAATGAAACAAGAAGGACTTAATCGACAGATTGGGAAGTTACAAGATGTAACTTAAAGAAGGACTTAATGATTGGGAAGTTACAAGATGTAACTTAATGATGGACTTAATGATAATTAATAGCATTAATGTGTTTGATTAGAATTCTTTGTAACGTCTTATGGTCTCTATTATATAAAGAGACATAGACTCATAGGTTTTACATCCATCCATAGAAAACATCGACTGATGAGAGTCGAATAGTAAAAGTGTGTGTGATTTGTATATTAGTTAGTTAGTTAGTTAGTACACCATAGTAGTTGGTGTAGCCCCATGTTATAAGTTGGGGTAAATAGGAATCGTTCAATGAAAAACCTTGTTCAAATAACATTGTGTGTTTAATTCGCTGTTGCATAAATTGTTACAATTGTTATTGGTAAAACGATCCTAGATGAGTTTAAAACGATCTTTACAGAAATAAAGGTGTTACTCTACCAGAAAAACCTTTGCCTACCCTTATCATATTTCCAAAAATCATTTTAGTGTGAGAGGGTGCAATATAAATTCTCTTATGAGTTGGCAGCCCATCAAGTTGTTGATCCAAAAATACTTGTACAAACCATGGATACATCAAAAATTTGCCAGACAAATTATCCAAGTTTCTAATCATACTATCAAAAATGAATTTTAAAAAGTTAAAATTTTAATATGTAGCTAAGCAGATAATGGCAGATGCCATAGTACTACTAAAATTATTCCATGCAGTAGTCTTTGGACTTAGACACTTTAAATAGTATGATTAAAAATATTTCCATTGGGGGAAAAGACTGGTTTATAAAAGGTTAGTTTTTGTGAAATTTTCTCATACCCCATCAATGTAAGTTGTAAACCCCCAAAATCGTGTCGCAGCGGAAGTATGTCCGGGGGAGTTACTTCATAATACACAGCGCTAGATACAAGAGAACGACCTCTAAATGTGTCGTTTGAAAAATAATTGTGTTTCCTTTGAAAATTGTATAAACATTTTGTCTCATAATTGCATCACCATGAAAAACTTGAATGTATAGACTCCAATGCACTTCAAGTAAGCCAAGTATCTATATCACCTGAGAAAAACATGCTTAAAATGGTCAACATAAAGTTGGTGAGTTCATAGGTTAGTTTAAATATGAATGTAAGTTTCAATGAATGTATTTGTCCACAGTACCATGTAAAAATCCTAAAGATTTATAAAGAATGCACGACACATTTTATGTCACCAAAAAAGACCAATCTTATCCCAAAGAATTTATAAAGAATGCAGATCAATTTACATGTCACAAAGTACCTAATCTTATCCCACAAGATTTATAAAGAATGCTGACCAATTTAATGTCACCACATGTTTCAAGTATGTGTTGTTTTTTACCACTTTATATCAAGGCACGTAAATATCTATGTAAGTATCAAAAATGATTACAAATTACTCATAAAGTTCATGAAAAACTGATGCACTAATATAACAGTAAGAGTTCATATGTAAGTATTGTGGGCCCTGTAGGCCCAACCAATCGTAATCCGACATGTTATAACGTTCGTTTTCCCAGTGATAGCTAATCACCCGAACGGGGATTGTCAATCTCGAATAGATCTATTTTATAACATTCGCGTAGACAACATGCTATAACGTTCGTTTGCCCAGTGATAGCTAATCACCCGAACGGGGATCACACCCGAATAGATCTATTTCATAACATTCGCGCTCACCCTCCAAGTGATTTACAGTTCATGAAGCTGTGACGTAGACTTATATATACCCATCACAGGTGTCCCCTCCAAGAACACCCGGACAGTGATTTAAAGAATATATACTCCCATTACCGGTGTCCCATCCAAGAACACCCAGGCAGTAAAGTAAAAATATGTACTCCCATTACCGGTGTCCCCTCCAAGAACACCCGGGTAGTACCATTTTGTCTCGGTCTCAATCCGCTGAAGCTATCCGTAATCTTTTTCAAAGTAAAAATATAGCAATTCGTGACCAAAAATGAATCAAGTAATGTACCATAGCGAGCTAGGTAAATGAGTATGTAAACAATTTGTAATCAAACCATGTAATTGCATTTGTACCGCGCATGTTTTCCCCAAAATTATGTAAAACAGTAAAAATGGGGCTATAAACTCACAATATCTTTTAAAAACAATCACGTTGTTATAAGATAACTGAGTATGTAAAAGAGTTTGTAACAAGCATGTATCCCCCTCGCGGGTTTATAAACATTTCAAAGATTGAAAAGCGAGGTTATGAAACTCACCTCGATAATGAAGAATGATTGACAGATAGGCATCTAATATGCACAAGCGAAGAGCGAAGCGGCTCGATCAAGAAGTTGCAACTAATCTTAACGCCTAGTCCAACTAGCCTAGGATAATGTATTTGGGTTTCCCGATGAATGGTTACATCAACGCGACACGTTGATAAAGATTTAGATTTAAAGTTGTAATAGTTTGGTGGTTGTTTAAATAATTAAATTGAAAAGTGAACGCAAAGTACGTAATATATTCTTTATATATTACATATGAAAAATAAAGTCTTATATAATTCATACCGTGAATTATGTAACAAAGACAACAATCCAAAGATTACTGAAATGTATATAATACCTTGCAGGTATTATATAATAAGTGTGAGTAGTTAATTAAACCAATTAGTTTGATACCAATTTAATTAATAAAAAGACTTTGAATAAAAGTAGACACATGTCTTAACGTTATGAATTAAATCAACCGGTGTTTTTAACAGTTTATAGCCATTATAAAATATAAAGTAATATTTTATAAATTATATTTTGTTTCTTCGACGGGTCGTGTCTAAAACAGTCTGTCTCATGTATATTCAAAGGATATTTTTTTTTATTTTTTTTTTTTATTTTTTTTTTTTTTATTTTTTCTTAGTTCGAGATCGGTTTATTGTATGATATAAATTATTATCTCTTTAAAATATAATTTAGTCCCTTTTATCGGTTTCTAAAATAATATAAACTTTAGTAAAGCATTACTAAATATAAAAATTTATATAAGTTTCGCCATGACATTTCTGTTTATAAAACGTTTCCCATATACGCAAAACTCAACGTTTTCTATATTCGTAAAACTTAATGTTTTTCCACTTTCCAAATAAAACGTGTTGCAATATCCTCATGTTTAAAATATATATATATCTAAACTAAACCAAAATAATAATTACCATATTTATTTAACCGTTTAGCCACCATTATATATATCCGGTTTTAATATTTATTAAAACTTTATGTTATTTTTATTTGTTGTTTCATATGAACCCAACAAACCCTTGTTGTTTCGCTAAACCAAACGCCCTTTTTGTTGTCTTCTCTAAACCCAAACGCACCCCTTGGTTCTTATGTTAACCCAAACGCACCCCTTGGTGTAAATTTCCCCAAACCAAATGCCCCTTTATCTCAAATTTGCCAAACCAAACACGCCCCTTGCGTGTTTCTGCTATACCAAACGCACCCTTATTGGTTTTCTGCTCACCCAAACTTAACCCTTATGTGGTTTTCTTATGCCAAACGTACCCTATTCAATATTAATAACCAAAAACAACCACCCCTAGCTGCTATCACTATACCAAACGCACCCTAATCTATTGTAAACAGCCAACCGCACCCTAATGCAAGCCAAACGCAGCCTAGCTGCTGACCCGAATCTAAACGCACCCATTCCGGTGAAAAGCAAACCCAACGCTCCCTATGGTGCATAACACAACCAAACGCGGCCCTTTGGTGCTTCGATAAAACAAACGCACCCTTTTCGGGTGGTGGTGACTGCCAAACGCACGCTCGTGGTGGTGGCAGCCACCCAAACCCAACCCGAACACACCTTAGGTGCTAATACCAAACCAGCGCACCCCCTTTTTGGGGTGGCTGTCCAAAACAAACGCACCCTAGTCGGTGCGGTGAACAGTAACCGAACGCACCCCCTTGGTGCATATTAAAAAAAAACCAACCGGAACAGAACACCCTTATGGCTGCACCGCGATGATGATGGCGGTGGCATGGCAGGGCTGTCGTGGGACAGCAGCCGGAGGGGAAGGGAAAATGGCGCGTGGAGTGGAGGTGATGGAGGCATGGCAGCGACGTCGAGTGGTGGTGGTGTTATGGTGACAGCAGCGGCGGCTGCCATGGCGGCCGGAGGAGGGATGGCGGCGCGTGGAGGCGCGTGGGTATGGGGATCGGGTGGATCGGAGTGAGGGAAGTATTTTTGATATTGGCCGGAAAAGTTTTCCGATGGCCGACGACGGCTGCGGCGGTGGTGGCCGGCGGTGGGGCTGTGGTGGTGGCTGGCCGGATTTGGGGAGAGGAGAGGGAGTGGTGCGAGGTGTATGTGTGTGTATATATGAAATGGAATGATATAAAAATTTTATATATAATAAAAGTTTTAAAGAAAGTGTCAAGGGCCAAGTAGTTGAGGGGTCAATTGTGTAATTTTTTTATTATAGTTTTGATAAAAACGGTTCGGGACTCGTTTGAATGACTTAACGGATGATTCAAATCTCGAAACTTGCGCCATTGTTTTCCAAATCATTTTTCTGATAAAAATGAGTATTTATTTGATAATATTTCATAAATATTTTTATAACATTTATAAAATGTTCGTTATTTATTTAGTGAACCGGTTACGCCTGTCCGAAATAAAAATAAAAATAAATTTTTAACCAATATATTCGCGTTATCAAGACGTGTTCGAGTAAAATGATGCTCATTTTTAAACATTTTTTTTATAAAAAATGTTAATAAATATAATTTAAAGTATTTTCCCGTTTCTTAAATCTTGCGAGGGCATTTTCAGTCCACTTTCTGTCGTTCTTCGGGGTCTCGGTCAAACTAAAAAGTTGTCTAGGATGTCGTTTTACATTATAAATAGCTTTAGGTCCAATAATGAAAACGTGATATAGCGTGGTCGTTTTTTGTTAAGTCCGCTTATAAATTACATATATTCTCGTTTCTTTTCAAATCATTTGAAACATAAATTTCGTAAGGGAAAGAAAATCAAAAAAACTAATAATTATAATTTAATTATTTAAATAATTTTCGGAAATTTACCGGTACGCGGTAATCACTTTCAGGTGACCGTAAAAAAGTCAAAAAGTCAAAAAGTAGGTCAACCCAAAATGTTCAAGGGTAAATCGTCATTCGAAATTTCAAATTCTCAGATGTTACACTAAGTTGTTATAAAAAATTGTGAGGAATTTGGTAAACAATCAACACCTTCCTCATTATGCTAGTTGAAGATCTTTCTAACAGATGCTTCAGTCTAATTACTCTTCTTGCTTCTCCGTGGGCATGTAACTGTACTTCCCCATTGATAGTTTTGACTTACCAGTTAGGACAGAACTGTTCAATGCAGAAATATAGTATAGTATGATTGATCGTTAATGCATACTTATACGGTGTGCATTCAAAATTATCCACAATTTGTTCAAAAAAAACCCTTCACTCTTGAGGGTTTCGACAAAATGCGACCATATTATGAGTATCAACAAACTTTAGAGTCGTCATTTATGTTGAGTTTTGATAATGGATGATAAATTGAGTTAGGGTTTGTAGTTAGAGGAGTATTTGAAAGAGTGAGTTAGATTAAGGATCGAATGAAACCCTTAATCGAAGTATTATGCGAAAATTACCCTCACAACATTAATTTCATCCAGCGTAGTAAGTTATGCCTAGCATCTTTACTTGAGTCACCAGATTAATCTCCAATTCCATTCCAAACAGATTTTCCATCATTAATTTAACACTTTTCTTTGCTTTTCCTGCAAAATGTTAGTCCAAAAACCAAGAAAACACAAGCCATAGCAATTTTCACAATTATCACAGTATTAATTTATACTACCAGTATTTAGGGATAACTAATAGTAGACCACTCAAAGTATTACGTTAACCAGCAGTTACTAATCTATCCATCACAGCCGGGAAACCTTTTAATGACAGAATAACAAATATTAATTATACCCAAAAACCCTTACAAAAACATTATACGCGATTAAAGACTCTTAATAGAACTTTCAGCATTCCATACTACAATCAATATTGAAATTCTACTTACATCAAAGCTTTTGTAACGCCAAAAAAAATCTGCAAATCATTCTTGTCAGTTGGATTTTACCATTGAATTCACTTTTCTTTTCATTGCAATCTATAAATAAAATGATTCTGATCTCTATATTGCTTTGTTTTTGAATGAAAAATAGGATTTTTAATTAATGCAATAGTACTGTTATTGTCAATAAAGATCTTTAGTATGCATTAAAAAAAAAAAAAAAAAAATATTTTTTTTTTTTTTTACTATAATCAAGTAGTTAATCTGAATCCAAGCACTTGTCACCACATGAAGCAGCCACATACTTAATTATGTTGTGGGAATTGCAACACTGTTACGATCTGCGTCTGAATAGATCTTGAACCGTTAGCTTGCAAGAGTTTGTTACTTTAGATAAATCCAAAGCAACAATAATGAAACACTGATTGAACACTATTGATTATGCGGAAACTAATCAACAATGCTAAGAAGAATAGTATTGAGTAAACATAAGAGATCTTCTATCAAACTCACACTTTATATTATAACTTGAATCGTACTAGGTTACAAGCTATGATTGCTAATTGATCTCTATTGATCTATATCTATTAACTATGCCTAAGGTTCCTTTTATACACCAGGAAAACCCTAATGGGCTTTACAAAACGCGTGAGGAGATAATGCATATCTATTCCTAATTAACTCAATGCATATCTCCTAACAGCACTAATATTTATGCTAGATCACTAACTTACTATAACAACACTAACATATATTAGGCAGTACTAACAATGTAACTGGTTACTAACTATAACATCTAACAGTATAAAGGACTTCGATATTTTCTTCAATCGTTTCAGCATGCACTTAATCTTCATAGCAGCACCAATGTTAAACAGCAGCCAGTAAGTTGTAAAGTCTTCTAAACCAACAACCACCTGTCGTTTCTGCACTGCCATGATATCAATCTACATCCAAGGAATTGACAATCTCCTGTTGTAGACTTCCTATCCAAGCTTACTCCAGCATAATCACTATCAGTGTATACTACCAAATCAAAAGGAGAATCTTTTGGATACCAAAGGACCAATTTTGGGTGACCTTTTAAATACCTAAAAATCCTTTTCACAGCAAGAAGATGTGAAACCTTTGGATTTACTTGGTATCTAGCACATGCACACACTACAAACATGATGTCAGGTGTTGAAGATGTAAGATACATCAATGAACCAATTGTAGAATACAAGTAATCTTTGATGTATGAACCAAGAACTAGAAAGAGAAAGTGTGGAAGGAAGGATGTATTTTAGTGACAGATTCTAAAGAACATAAAAATGAATTAAGGTGAAAATGAGAATACAACCAACCAACACCCTCTCCAAGGCATGGAGAGGGTATTTAAACTCCAAGTGTGGCCGGCCATGGGCCTTGTAAGGCTTTCCATGGGCCTTTGGGCCATATTAGCTTATAAACAAACATTGACTAACTACGGGCTTTGACTAGTTAATATTGGAAGTGACCAAGACTTTTCTTGTTCCTAACAATCTCCCCTTAAGGGAGGTCACTCCAATTTATAAAAATTTAAACTTAGCATACTATGCTTTGACTTTAGTCTTGAGCTCGTAGTCTTTAACTTTACTCTTTAACTTGTGAATTGTTGTAGTGATCTTTGACTTTAGGTTCGAGCTTGTTCCTTTATCTTGACTTGCTTGTGAAAAATGTGATCTTGAGCAACTTTAGATCATCAACCAAGCATAATCTCGTTTCGCCATCTTGTAAACTTTGCCATCTTGTGAACTTGTGACTTTTAGTCCGACATGCTCATACCATTCTTGATTTGATAACTTGAAAGCTGTAATTTTGCATCTTTCTCGAAGTTCTTTAACTTTAACACTTTGTCGCTTTGAGAAGGACGTACGGTATCAGAGTAGTGAAAGTCTTAAAACATGTACTTGAGCTTTCATGATGTCTTTATATTTGTCGGTCGGGTATGAGCATGTGACTATGAATCTATGAGTCAGCTGGAATCAGGTACCTCCATGTCCATCTTTATATATTCCTGAAATAAAATAGTTAGCAATAAAGCGGGGGGGACGAAAACATGGCTGTGTAATTGCCTGTGTTGGTTGGTAGTGACCTTCAAATCATGAGATGACTTATGATCAGGTAGATTCAATTTAAGAATCATCTCCTTGAGGGATTTCTAGCTAAAGTATATCATCTTTTAACAATATGTATTAGATTCATCAAAGCTCAGCATGTTCTCATTTACGGCACATCTCAAAGCAGACAACACGGTATGCGTGAACCAGTGAGTTACTGTCTCACTAATGAATAAGAAAATTGATTTGAAAATCAATCGACGTGTCACTTGCTAAAGTGGTTTTGTGACACATCGAGAGTTTTAGCAATCAAAATTCATTAGTCGTCGATCCATAACCTGGAACAATTTTGATCATAAGAATCACACCATTGATGCTTCCAGTTGTCACAAGTTTGATTTCATAAGGAATCGCACAAAGTCACCTGACCATGAGCTTGTTTGTGTTGGCTCAGCAGGATTTTATCTTCATTGTGAATTATTATCACTTGGATGTTCTGTAAAATCACCAAGGATATGCGTCGATCTTAATGTATATCTTGTTATTCACATTGTGTGACTAAGCAAGCATAATTTAACAAGTGTCCTAATGAGATTTATGGATGATCTCTTTTGGCTCTAGACTCAATAGTGCACTTTGTTTTTAGTGATCGGAGGCTGGAGCGGACTGCCACCTTTTCAATATCGACTGACTCGGAGTAAGAAAGTCGATAGAAATGCGTGTGTAATCTCCGTGAAAAATGAAACAAGAATCTGTTGAGAGACCTTGAGTGGCTAGGAGGGTTGTGCATAACGTCACTGGGTCCATGACTGTCTTCAATGTTAGACAACAACTTTAGTGTTCGGACAGTTTAGGTATTGGACCCGGTTTTATTTTTTTTTTTTTTTTTTTTTTTTTTTTGCTTAAGTGTTATAGGGCTTACTTTCTTTTTCACCCTTTATCCTTACATTTCTTTTTCATTCTTCAACCCTTCAATGCTTACCGAGACTTCATAACTAACACCTTGTTGGGTTTGTTCCAGTGTTAGCTCTATCTCAGTCGGCATTATTCCCGATTCTCACTTTTTCTCCTTTTGTATCATACCTAAGGACTTCTACACTAACTAGTGCATGTCATGGGTATGATCCCTACGTTCTGCTGGATCATGGGATTTGAATACCTATGCCTAACCACCTTATAACTCCATAAATTTAAGTACATGGTCGGTCTTTTGGGTATTCCAATCTAATCAAAAACCAAAATCAATGAAAAGTTCAATCAAATTGTTTGAAATAAATATCAAAAGATTTACACTTTGAGAGTTTTTCATCATCACTAAAAGCTCCCCCTTAACATGTGCATCGTAATCGTAGTACATGCTAAGTGTGGAAGTGCATTGAGTCCATTTTATTCAATCACATTTCAATACAAATTAGATGCAGTTTAATCACATTTTCCCCCCTTATCCAAAATGTTAATCCCTTGATATTTTGGATATCAATTGATTAAACGTTCTGGGATAAAATGTTACACACAATCTATAAGGAACATTTTATTGCTCCCCCTCAATTTATGAGGGTATATAAGACAGTGCTGAGTATAATAATTTGAAAATTTTTAAATTTACTAAGAAATTCTTGAAAAATTTTGTACTCGAGCACTGTCTTATAATTACCTCATAAACTTGATGGGGGAGCCAATAATATGTTCCTTATAGTTTTGGTGTGTACATTTATATCCAGAAGTTTAACTCAATTGCATATCCAAAATATCAAGGGATTAACATTTTGGATAAGGGGGGAAAATGTGATTAAACTGCATCTAATTTCTATTGAAATGTGATTGAATAAAATGGACTCAATGCACTTCACACTTAGCATGTACTACGATTACGATGCACATGTTAAGGGGGAGCTTTTAGTGATGATGAAAAACTCTTAAAGTGTAAATCTTTTGATATTTATATCAAACACTTTGATTGAACTTTTCAATGATTTTGGTTTTGATTATGATGGAATACCCAAAAGACCGACCATGTACTTAAATTTATGGAGTTATAAGGTGGTTAGGCATAGGTGTTCAAATCCCATGATCCGAGATCCGTCGGGATCTATCCAGTGATATCCATTGTTAGTGTATAAGTCCTTAGGTTGATACAAAAGGAGAAAAAGTGAGAATCGGGGGAATAAATGCCGACTGAGATGGAGCTAACACTAGAACAAACCCAACAAGGTGTTAGTTATGAAGTCTTCGTATCGCTTGAAGGGTTGAAGAATGGAAAAAAGAATGTAACGGATTAAAGGGTTGAAAAGATAGTTCGCCCTCCATACACTTAGGCAGAAACCGGGTCAATACATAAACTGTCGGAAACACTAAGTTGTTGTCTGACATTGAAGACAGTCATAGACCTAGTGACGCTATGCACAACCCTCCCCAACCACTCAAGGTCTCTTAACAGACTCTTGTTTCATTTCTCACAGAGATTACACGCATTTCTATCGACTTTCTCACTCCGAGTTAGTCGATATTGAAAAGGTGGCAGTTAGCTTCAGCCTCCGATCACTAAAAACAAAGTGCACTATTGAGTCTAGAGCCAAAAGTGATCATCCATAAATCTCAATAGGACACTTGTCAAATTATGCTTGCTTAGTCACACAATGTGAATAACAAGATATACATTAAGAGTCCTACGCATTATCCTTGTGATTTTGCCAGAACATCCGAGTGATATAATTCACAATGAAGATAGAAATCCTGCTTGAGCCAATATCAAACAAGCTCATGGTAGGTGACTTGTACGATTCTTATGAATCAAACTTGTGACAACTGGAAAGCAACAATGGTGCGATTCTTATGAATCAAACTTGTTCCAGGTTATGGATCGACGATTAATGAATTTTTGAATTGCTTAAAACTCTCGATGTGTCACAAAACCACTTTAGCAAGTGACACGTCGATTGATTTTCAAATTAATTTTCTTATTCAATCGGTGAGATAGTAACTCACTGGTTCACTCTTATCGTGTTGTCTGCTTTGAGATGTTCCTGGTATGAGAAACATGCTGAGTTGATGAATTAATTTAATATGTGTTAGAAAAGATTCTATACTTTAGCTAGAAATCCCGTCAAGGAGATTATTCTTAAATTGAATCTACCTGATCATAAGTCGATCCTCATGGATTCGAAGGTTACTCCAACCATACACGGGCGAATGACAAAGCCATGTTCGTCCCCCCGCTTTATTGCTAACTATTTTATTTCATGATTATATAAAGATGGACATGGAGGTACCTGATTCCAGCTGACTCACATATTCATAGCCACATGCTCATACTCCGACCGACAAATATAAAGACTCATGAGAAGTACAAGTAACATATTTCATGACTTTCACAACTCTTGATCCGTACGTCCTTCTCAAAGCGACAAAGTGTTAAAGTTAAAGAACTTCGAGAAAGATGCATAATTACAGCTTTCAAGTTATCAAATCAAGAATGGTATGAGCATGTCGGAACTAAAAGTCACAAGTTCATAAGATGGCAAAGTTTACAAGATGGCAAAACGAGATTATGCTTGGTTGATGATCTAAAGTTGCTCAAGATCACATTTTTCACAAGCAAGTCAAGATAAAGGAACAAGCTCGAGCCTAAAGTCAAAGATCACTACAACAATTCACAAGTTAAAGATTGAAGTTAAAGACTACGAGCTCAAGACTAAAGTCAAAGCATAGTATGCTAGGATTATAATTTTTGTAAATTGGAGTGACCTCCCTTAGGGGGGGATTGTTAGGAACAAGAAAAGTCTTGGTCACTTCCAATATTAACTAGTCAAAGCCCGTAGTTAGTCAATGTTTAGTTTATAAGCTAATATGGCCTAAAGGCCCATGGAAAGCCTTACAAGGCCCATGGCCGGCCACATTTGGAGTATAAATACCCTCTCCATGCCTTGGAGAGGGTGTTGGTGGGTTGTATTCTCATTTTCACCTTAATGCATTTTTATGTTCTTTAGAATCTGTTACTAAAATACATCCTTCCTTCCACACTTTCTCTTTCTAGTTCTTGGTTCATACATCAAAGATTACTTGTATTCTACAATTGGTTCATTGATATATCTTACATCTTTAAGACCTGACATCATGTTTGCAGTGTGTGCATGTGTTAGATACCAAGTCAATCCAAAGGTTTCACATCTTTTGGCTGTGAAAAGAAAACAGAAGTAATTTAAGAATTTTTTTAACATTTTGGCATTTTTTGAATTTTTTAATAACACAACTTTAATTATGATTATCATTTTTATTTATCTATTTTTTTTAGGTACTTAACGGATAAACAACCAAAATTGTGGGCCTTTTAGTATCCAAAAGATTTCCTTCTGATTTGGTAGTACTACACTGATAGTGATTATGCTGGAGCAAGCTTGGATAGGAAGTCTACAACAGGAGGTTGTCAATTCCTTGGATGTAGATTAATATCATGGCAGTGCAAGAAACAGACAGTGGTTGTTGGGTTTTAGAAGACTTTACAACTTACTGCTGCTGGTTTAACATTGGTGCTGCTAGTGAAGATTTAGTGCTTGATGAGACGATTGAAGAAATATACTTAAGTCTTTTTAGTACTGTTTAGTGTCTTGGTTTGTACTGCCAGTCCAATTGGTTGTGTACTGCTAATATAGTTAGTGTTGTTAGTAGTAAATTAGTGATGCTAGCATATAATAGTTAGTGCTGTTAGGAGATATGCATGAGTTAAATTAGGAATAGATATGCATTATCTCCTCACGCGTTTTGTAAGCCCATTAGGGTTTTCTTGGTGTATAAAAGGAACCTTAGGCATAGTTAATAGATATTAGATCAATAGAGATCAATTAGCAATCATAGCTTGTAACCTAGTACGAAAAAAACTTGTTGTATTTTTTTTTTTTTAATTCAGTTAAAATATTAAAGTGTAGAGATCCCCAATCCACCCATCCCCCTACCCTAATACTTTGATATAAGCTCTCATGTGTATTATTAATACTATTCTGCTTAGATTGTTGATTAGTTTCCGCTTAATCAATAATGTTCAATCATGTTTCATTAGTGTTGCTTTGGTTTATCTACAAGTAAATAACTCTTTGCAAGCTAAGGTTTCTAGATCTATTCAGTAGAGCTCTAACAGTGGTTGCCAAATTCCCCAACATAGGTTAAGTCTGTGGTGCTGCAAGTTGCTGTGGCCAAGTGCTTGGCATTCAGAATTACACTTACTGATTATGAGTATAATTTTATGCATACTAAAATCTTTATTGACAATAATAGTACTATTTGCATAATTAAAAATCCTATTTTTCATTCAAAAACAAAGCATATAGAGATCAGACATCATTTTATTAGAGATTGCAATGAAAAGAAATTGATTCAAATGGTTAAAATCCATACTGACAAGAATGTTGCAGATTTGCTTACAAAAGCTTTTGATGTAAGTAGATTTTAATATTTGATTGTTAGTATTGGAATGCTAAATCTTTAAATTCTTTAATCTCTTTATGTTTTTGTAGAGTTTTGTATGAATTAGTATTGTTATTCGTGTCATTAAAAGTTTCCGCTGTTTATGTTTATAATTAGTTACTGTGGTTCTATACTTAATAATGTTGGTTTCTACTATTTGTTATTTCTTTAATACTGTTAGGTATAATTAATATTGTGATAATTGTGAAAATTGCTATGGCTTGTGTTTTCTTGGTTTTTGGACTAACATTTTGCAGGAAAAACAAAGAACGTGTTAATTAATGATGAAAAAGCTTGTTTGAATGGAATTGGAGTTAATGTGGTGACTCAAAGTAAATGATTCTGGGCATAACTTACTACTGCTGTGAAGTTAATGGTGTTGTTGAGGGTGATTTTCCATAAAATACTTCGATTAAGGTTTTCAATCGGATCCTTCTAATCACATTCACTCTTTCAATATCTTAACTACATAACTCTAACTCACTTTTATCATCCCTTATCAACACCAAATAAATGACGACTCTAAAGTTTGTTGATACTCATAATATGGTTGCATTTTTGTCTAAACCCACAGAGAGTGATGGGTTTGAACAAATAGTGGATTTTTTGAATGCACACCTTATAAGGTATGCATTAACGATTAATCCTACTATATATTTCTTGCATTGAACAGTTGCTTTGGTCTACGTTAAGGTCAAAACTATCAATGGGAAGTACAGCCCAAACCTTAAATGGCTCCTAGTAGATGGCAAGAAGCTATATTATCACTGAAGCATGCTGTATAGAAGAGATCTTTAATAGCATATGAGGAAGGTCTTATTATTCAATTGTTTCTTACCCCACCTGTGTTGTTCGTTTGATTGTATACCAATTCTTCATTTTTTGAAACACTTATGTACATCTGAGAATTTTTGAATTTCGAATGACGAATTTACCCTTTGACTTTTAGGGGGTTTGACTTGACTTTTAGCTATTTGACTCTTTTACGGGTATACCACATTTCGTACATAATTTCCCACTCACCTGAAAGTGATTACCGCGTAACGGTAAATTCCGAAAAATTATTTTAATAATAAATTTATAATTATTATTATTTATCTTTCATTACGAATTTAGTTTTCAAATTTATTTGAAAAGAAAACGAGAATATATGTAATTTATAAGCTGACTTATCAAAAATGGCACGCTGAATCACGTTTTCATTATTCGGACTCTAAAGCAATTTAATGTAAAACGACATTCCTGACAACTTTTCAGTTTTGACCGAGACCCGAAAACGGACAAAAAGTGACTGAAATGCCCTCGCAAGATTTAGAAACTAGAAAATAATTAAATTATATTTAATTAACATTTTTATAAAAAAAATGTTTAATAAATTAGTCATCATTTTACTCGAAAACATTTGTTGATAACGCGAATATATGGGTTAGAAATTTATTTTTATTTTTATTTCGTACGAGGCGTAACCGGTTCACTAAATAAATAACGAACATTTTTATAAATGTTATAAAAATATTTATGAAATATTATCAAATAAATACTCATTTTTATCAGAAAAATAATATTTGGCAATAAATTTTTTTTGTCGCAAGTTTCGAGATTTGAGTCATCCGTAAGTGATTCAAACGAGTCCCCGATCCGTTTTTATCAAAACTTTAATAAAAAAAATACACAATTGACCCCTCAAATTACTCTGGCCCTTGACACTTTCTTTAAAACATTTTTATTTATATTAAATAATTTTATAATCATTCCATTTCATATATACACACACATACACCTCGCACCACTCTCTCCTCTCCCAAATCGGCCAGCCACCACCACAGCCCCGCCGCCGGCCACTACCGCCGCAGCCGTCGTCGGCCATCGGAAAACTTTTCCGGCCAATACCAAAAATACTTCCCCCCACTCCCGAATCTACCCGATCCCCATTACTCTACACGCCTCCACGCTGTCGCATCCCTCCTGCGGCCGCCATGGCAGCCGCCGGCTTGCTGTCACCATAACACCACCACCACTCGACGTCGCTGCCATGCCTCCATCACCTCCACTCCACGCGCCATTTTCCCTTCCCCTCCGGCTGCTGTCCCACGACAGCCCTGCCATGCCACCGCCATCATCATCGCGGTGCAGCCATAAGGGTGTTCTGTTCCGGTTGGTTTTTTTTTAATATGCACCAAAGGGGGAGGGGTGCGTTCGGTTACTGTTCACCGCACCGGCTAGGGTGCGTTTGTTTTGGACAGCCACCCCAAAAAGGGTTATCTGCGGTGGTTTGGTTATTAGCACACTAAGGTGCGTTCGGTAGGGTTTTGGGTGGCTTGCCACCACTCTGAGGTATTGCGTTTGGCAGTCACCACCACCCGAAAAGGGTGCGTTTGTTTTATCGAAGCACCAAAGGGCCGCGTTTGGTTGTGTTATGCACCATAGGGAGCGTTGGGTTTGCTTTTCACCAGAATGGGTGCGTTTAGATTCGGGTCAGCAGCTAGGCTGCGTTTGGCTTGCATTAGGGTGCGGTTGGCTGTTTACAATAGATTAGGGTGCGTTTGGTATAGTGACAGCAGCTAGGGGTGGTTGTTTTTGGTTATTAATATTGACATGCCTACACCTACTCACACACCCGACGAATCACAAAATAGGGGTACGTTTGGCATAAGAAAACCACATAAGGGTTAAGTTTGGGTGAGCAGAAAACCAATAAGGGTGCGTTTGGTATAGCAGAAACACGCAAGGGGCGTGTTTGGTTTGGCAGATTTGAGATAAAGGGGCGTTTGGTTTGGGCAGATTTACACCAAGGGGTGCGTTTGGTTACATAGAACCAAGGTCTTTGTTTTCGGTGCGGTTTGGGTTTTAGAGAAGCACAAATAAGGGGTTTGGGGTAGCGGATACTATCAATGGTTGGTTGGGTTCATAATGAAACAACATATAAAACATAACAATAAGTTTTTATGAATAGTGAAAACCGGATATTGATATTGGTGGCTGTATACGGGGAAATTAAAGATGGGAGATGATGTGTTTGGAGTTATTGGGGGTGGGGGTCGTCCCAAGTGGAGGGGGGATGGGTTTAGTTTAGATATATTGTATTTTAAACATGAGGATATTGCAACACGTTTTATTTGGAAAGTGGAAAAACATTAAGTTTTACGAATATAGAAAACGTTGAGTTTTGCGTATATGGAAACGTTTTTATAAACAGAACTGTCATGGCGAAATTATATAATTTTTATATTTAGTAATAGCTGTTACTAAAGTTGATATTATTTTGAAACCGATAAAAGGACTAAATTATATTTTTAGAGTAATAATGTATATATACAATAACCGGAAATAAAAGAGCGACGAATATAAATATACTTGGTAATGAGACAGACTGTTTTAGACAGACCCGTCGAGAACAAAATATAATTTATAAATTATTACTGTCATATTTTATTAATGGCTATAAATGTTAAAAACACCGGTCCTCCATATTGTTGCTTTTGAATTTAATTCATGACGTTAACGACATGTGTCTTCTTTTATTCAAAGTCTTTTTATTAATTAAGTTGGTCTATCAAAAACTTAATTGTTTATTAACTACTCACACTTCCTCTTATAATAATACCTTGCGGTTATTATATACTTTTCAGTAATCTTTGGATTGTTGTCTTTGTTACATAATTCACGGTATGAATTATATAAGAGCTTATTTTTCATATGTAATATATAAAGAATATATTACGTACTTTGCGTTTACTTTTCAATTTAATTATTTAACCAACCACCAAACTATTACAACTTTAAATCTAAATCTTTATCAACGTGTCGCGTTGATGTAACCATTCATCGGGAAACCCAAATACATTATCCTAGGCTAGTGGGACTAGGCGTTAAGATTAGTTGCAACTTCTTAATCGAGCCGCTTCGTCTTCCGTTCGTGTTGTGCATATTAGATGCCTATCTGTCAATCGTTCTGCATCATTGAGGTGAGTTTCATAACCTCGCTTTTCAATCTTTTGAATATGATTCTTCTCCATTTGTATATGATTATAACCGCGCGTGGGGGGGATACATGCTTTGTCTCCAAATCTTTATACTATTTAACCAACCACCAAGATATTACAACTTTAAATCTAAATCTTTTATCAACGTGTCGCGTTGACGTAACCATTCATCGGGAAACCCAAATTCATTATCCTAGGCTAGTGGGTCTTAGCCGTTAAGATTAGCTGCAACTTCTTGATCGAGCCGCTTCGTCTTCCGTTGTGTCGGGCATATCAGATGCCTATCTGTCACTGGTTCTACAACATCAATGTGAGTTCATAACCTCGCTTTTCAATCTTTTGAATGTTTATAAACCCGTGAGGGGGATACATGCTTGTCCACAAACTCTTATACTTACTCGGTTATCTTATAACAACGTGATTGTTTTTAAAGGATATTGTGAGTTTCATAGCCTCACGTTTTACATGTTTTACATATATTTTTGGGGTGAGAACATGCTTGTTACAAATTCAATTACGTGATTGATTTAAACTCGCTACGTGCTCATTTACAACTCGTTTGCATACATGTTTACAAACGCACTTACTTGGTTGAATTTCCATACTCATTCTCACATCTTGCGAAGAGATACAATACTTGGTTTAGTTTTTGGACGTAAACACATACTATATTTTATGATTACAGATTAGCTCAGGTTGTATGTTACAAAGTAATTCAATGCTGAGGGTGTCCAGGTGGGGACATCCGGTGTAGGCACACGTAATGTAATTCAATGCTGAGGGTGTCCAGGTGGGGCATCCGGTGTAGGCATACGTAAAATAATTCAATGCTGAGGGTGTCCAGGTGGGGACATCTGGTGTAAGCACATGGCTATTATTTCTGTTAGCGCATCAGTTTCATGAGCTAGAGTAATCGTAATCATTGTTTTATACTTACATGTATATTTACTGTGCCTTAAATAAAGTGGCAATACATACTTGAAACATTTTTGGTGACATTAAATTGATCATGCATTCTCTATAAATCTTTGGGATAAGATTGGTACTTTTGGTGACATGAAATGTGTCGTGCATTCTTTATAAATCTTTGGGATTTTTACATGGTACTGTGATGACACAGTGGACAAATACATTCAATTGAAACTTTCATTCATATT
The DNA here is from genome assembly GCA_026074375.1 of Tanacetum coccineum. Lineage (NCBI taxonomy): Eukaryota > Viridiplantae > Streptophyta > Magnoliopsida > Asterales > Asteraceae > Tanacetum > Tanacetum coccineum. The sequence continues at coordinate 34,451 of BQNB010052143.1, forward strand.
TAAACTAACCTATGAACTCACCAACTTTATGTTGACCGTTTTAAGCATGTTTTTCTCAGGTTATATAGATACTTGGCTTACTTGAAGTGCATTGGAGTCTATACATTCAAGTTTTTCATGGTGATGCAATTAAGGGACAAATGTTATATCAATTTCAAGGAAATCAATGAGATTATTTTTCAAACAACACATTTATAGGTCGTTCTCTTGTATCTAGCACTGTGTATTATAAAGTATCACCCCCAAGTGGTATTCCGCTGCATTGTGATTTTTAGGGGTGTTACAAATGTCTTGCACAAAAGCTTTCGAAACAAACTGAATCTGTTAACAAAGAAGTTCATAATAAGCTTTTAAAGAGTTTTGCTAAACTTGAAAACCACTCGATTTCTCTTGAACTTGCTTTACAACAATGTAAAGAACAAATGAAAAACAACTCAGTTTGCAAAGAAAACAGATCAAATGTATTTCGAAAAGAACGTGAACAATATCATGAAATACAGGATTTGAAAGCTCAAATGCAAGACAAGAACATAGCCATTAGTGAGTTAAAGAAACTCATTGAGAAATGCAAAGGAAAGTCTGTGGAAACTCAGTTTGATAAACCATCTGTTGTTCGACAACCAAATGCTCAACGGATTCCAAAACCATCAGTTTTAGGAAAACCGACTCCTTTTTCAAATTCTCCTGAAATGAGAAGTTTTCAAACGAAACAGTCGGTTAATAAAACTAATGTGTCGGATGGTTTGTTTAAACAAGTCACTCAACAGAATTTGCCTCAGAATAGAAAACAAGCGGAAATACACTCGAATGTGCTTAAACCAGGAATGTATAGAATTGCCACTACCACAACACAAACTAGAACACCACAGTTGCCTCATGCTTCAAGGAATACTAATCCTCACGTGTCTAAATCTTCAGGAGTAAATCACACTACTAGTGTTAGCAGACCACAGCTTAAGTGCTATCAAGTTAAAGATAAGGTCGTGCCAAACAATAGTCAAGTGAAGTTTAAAAAGAAGGAAGTAGAAGACCATCATAGGATTTCTAGTATTTCTAAGAAAACAAAGTCTGTAACTGCGTGTAATGACAGTTCAAAATCCAGAACTTTGAATGTGAATGGTAAGCAGTACTCATATCCAAACGAGTACCCAAAGCCTTCTGAAATGACCTCCAGAAATTTGACGTAAATCTGCCGTCATGGTCACAAATGATCGAGACTGGTATTCCATGTCTCGTGACCACTTCTTTTAAGTACAGCCTTGTCAACTTGTCCATAGAGTCATTTTCCCTCATCGGTAAAAAGTGTGCAGACTTGATAAGTCGGTCTACAATCACCCAAATGGTATCATAACCACTTGACGTCCTAGGGAGCTTGGTGATAAAATCCATGGTGATATTGTCCTACTTCCACTAAGGAATCTCAGGTTGCACCAACAAACCATATGGTTTTTGGTGTTCTACTTTGACCTTTAGGCATGTCAAACACTTGCTAACATAGGTGGCAATATTGGCTTTCATGTTGGGCCACCAATATAATTTCTTCATGTCTTGGTACATCTTGTCGGAACCCGGATGAACATAATATTTTGACTTGTAGGACTCATGCATAATCAAAGTCCTTAGATCACCATAGCACGACAACCAACTCCTGTTATTCAAACACAGTGTTCCGTCAGCACGTGGTTCCAGCTTTTCTTTTCTGGGGTTTTATGATTCCCTTGAAGTCACAACCAACATACCTCCCACATCTTTAGCCTCGAGATTTTCTGGTTTTCTTGCCTCAATCTGAGCTTCCAAAATTTGCTTAGGAAGATCCAAACCAATAGTCATAACTAAGGCTCGAACCCGTAATGGCTTAATTCGTTCTTTTCTCCTCAAAGCGTCAGCCACAACATTTTCTTTCCCTGGGTGATAACGAATTTCGCAATCGTAATCACTGAGAAATTCTAATCAATGACGTTGTCTCATGTTCAACTCTTTCGGATCAAGAATGTGTTATAAACTTTATGATCAGTGAATATAGTACACTTTGTTCCATACAGATAGTGGCTTGATGTGTCGTTGTGTGGTGTATATTTTTATGATTCAAGTTTTAAATTTATATTTTGCCGACTTAACCAAAAACAATACTTTAACGGGTAGTGTACCCGGTCGGTGGTAGATTCGTGGTAAGTAGGGTGTCGAACACTTGAAGCGAGGTTAAATCTCTCAATTTATTAATATTGTGGTTATCTAATCTAAGTTAATTCTAATCTAAGTCAAACCTATGCTAATCATATGTTAGTTCTAATTCTAATTCTAATAGGTAAAAGGGGGATTTTAGCCTGAGAGACTGGCACGTGTTTGGTGGTGACTACAATCAATTCAAGACACATTAACCTATGCAAGCAAATTAACAGAAGATAAAAGAGCGATCAAGCCTTATAATAGAAAACTGTATTAGCCATCATTAATCCGATTAGAAATTAGTTTATTTATTTAGTGCAATGATTACTGATATGTGTTTAAATACACATACCATTTTCTATATTAAGCGGACCTAAATGACTAAAAACATACCAAAAAATACATTGTATTTGTATGTTTGCATTTGTATTGTGCAGGAAACGGATATTCAAGAAAAAGAGCAAAAAGAAAACCAAAGACAAACAAATCCAAGCACGGAGTGGAAAGAGCAAAAGCAAAAGTCATCAAAATGAAGAAAATACAACTTGAGGGGCTAAAACTGCCAAAACCTCAAGTTATATTGCAAAAGAGAAAGACAAGGGTTAAAATTGCAAAGAAGGTAGAGATTGCATTTAAGTTATATAACTTAAGGGGACCAAAGCTGCCTACTTCCCAAAAAGTCTTCTTTCCCGCCCTAAAAACCCAGTTACAAAACTGGTAATGCGCCCATAACCTTCTACCAAATGCAAAACCACTTTCTCCATAGCCAAAATCATTTCATACCACCCTACTAACCCAGCCCAGTTGTATTAATGACATGTTGCAATCCACACCATTCCCAAAAACAATTCGGATTGGGGGGGGGGTAAGATTGTCTCCAAAGAAGCTCCAATAGAAATCAAAGGCTGGGATTCGTTTCATAATTACCTCACACAACTAGCACACTTATTTTGCTCTCTCCAAAGAAGCACAAAGCTGCAAGACCCAGGAAAAAGACTTCGGCTATAAAGAGAGCTCTTGTTGTAAGCCTTTGAGGCATGTATTTTTAGCTTTTATCTTAAAAATAATTAGCTTATTTTCTGTTTGTTTCAAGCCATCTTACAGCTTTTACTTTCATCTTTGTAAACACTTCAAGATATGCAAGTGTGAAGTTTTTAAAGTCAATATTACAATACCAGTGTTAAGTGCTTAATCATATTGTTTTGTGTTCAAAAAGTTCTCATCACAGCTTACTCATAGGCTGTTTTCATTAAGTGAAAATAAAAAGTTAAGTAGTTAAGAGAAAATCATAAGTATCACTCTCAAATATACCACAGCTTATGTCATGGATGATAAGCCAGTTCTGGATGGGCTTATGGACTCTCACTAGCTTGTTTAAAACAAGCTAGAGCTTGTAGACTTTTTATTTGACCCCTGTTTTGAGCAAGGGTGGTGTAAGTCTCTCTCTCTTTTTCTTATTGATTGTAGAACTGCTTATTTGTGCTTTATCTGTATGTTTAGTGCTTATTTTGCTTAGTACTGTTAGTTTATTTAATAAAACTGTTAATTTTGAGTTAATACTGTTAGTTTACTTTTGGAACAGCACTAACTTAAAGCTACCAGTACTAACTCCAAGTTAGTACTGCTAGTTCATTTTCCTGGATTTCAAAGGTAACAGTATTAACTTACACTAGCAGTACTAACTTAAGTTAGTACTGTCAGTTAGAACTGTTAGTACTGGTAGTTCAACTTAGCTTATCAGCTTATAATTTCTGCTCATTTAAGATTTCCTTAGCTTTTTAGAGTAGATTAAGCCCATTTTAGTTTACTGTCTTCAGTGAACTTATTTGCCTTTTAAAAATAATTTTAAGAGTTTATCAGTTTTAGTTTTCTAGCTTATTTATCATTTTAGTTTATTCTAGTTGCTTATTCCAATTACTAAGTGCTTATTAAGGTTAGGAGAACTTCTGTTTTAGCTTGTTTGCTTATTTCTTACTTCTTTGTGTTTTATAAGCTTAGCAGTACTAACTTAAGCTAACAGTACTAACTTTAGCCTAGCAGTACTAACTCCAAGTTAGTACTGGTAGTTAAAACTGTTAGTACTGTTGTTAGTACTGATATGTTTATCTTGTTTAAATCAGCTTAATTGCTTTTTGTATTTGCTTATTTAGAGTTAGGTTAGCTCATCTAACTTGTCTTAAGTTTATTTGAGCTTATTTGTGCCCTAGTTTAAAGTTTTAAAGTGTTTTTGTTATTCCTAGTTTTTATTCTTGTTCCAGCTTATTCTCTTTGCTATTTTTATCAGTTTTAGTCCCTAATCATTCCCTGTGACATTCATACACAAATCATCAATCGTCTTGCGATTTTCCATTCAAGCCTCGTTGGGACAATACGACCCGGGAACACCCTATACTGCTTCCGGTTATTTTGCTCTCGCGTGGTTTCGTCCCTTGGTGTATTTATATCATATATAGATAGTATTTAAGGGGTGAGTTTGCGCGAGTCAATTACTTATCTCAATGTGGCATATCATTCTTAGACTTAGGCGGGACTTCATCCTAAGACCTAGACACATTAATATTGTTACAATTAAAGCATCCGCATAAAGCATCCTTATTTGCTGATTATAATCTATCTTAGGGATTAAAGCAATGGTGATCTTGTTAAACTGTAGCTCATAGAGACTTTATCCACTTACTGCTTAATGGAAATGTATACTCTAGTAGTCCACTTGTACAACTATCCAGTGGAATCAGAACGTTATTTGTTGAATTATCTAGGTTCACCTGCTAGTCAACTTATTCAATAAACCAAAGGCAATATCCGATATCTAGTTAAGCCAGAAGCGTATCCTAGCATGAATTTAGCAGGATAATATTTATGATCCTATAATTCTAGATGTATAAATCACTATATAGAGAGCCATCTCGGCATCTAGATTACTTGGTCCGTATCACTAGATCCAGTTGAATGATAGATCGCATACAAAAGCACGTAAAATGTATAAATTGATAAACATCAACAAGCATACAATGATAAATTAAGAAATCGAGATATAAACAAAACCAAACATTCAGATCTTCATAATAATGGCTAATACCCAAAGGTATTAGCATTCAAACATCATAATTAATACAAGATTAATGGCTCAGCCAAGGTAAACTAACCAAGTTAATGAATGATACCAAAAACTGAACAATTACAAAAGTATAAGAAATTACACGTTGTCTCCTATGGATTAGAATGCGTTGCTAGACCTCTTCAGCTCTTTTTCTCCTCTGAAAATCGACTTTTGTGGTTTTGGTATCGAGACTATGATTTAGCACACTTAAAACTCGTTTTTGAGTTTTCTATTTATAGGGTCTGGAGTCGGTGTTGATACAGCGTATCCAATGTGTTGGATACGGCGTATTGGGGTTTCTTGAAGTAGCGACCACGTTTGATATCTTCCAGAATATTCACATACTATATCTCTAATACGGCGTATTGGTCTTTACTAGATACGACGTATTGACCATGTAGTCTTCGTGGTCTTTGGTGAGTGTAGGCACAGATACGCCGTATCTTCCTTGATGGATATGGCTTATTGGTTGTCAGAACAGTAATCTTTAAAATATCTTCGTTTAAGCTCCAGAATGCGTGCCTTTTAGTCAAGTTTCACCAAGTACTCCATAATTACTACAATTCTCAAATACAAACGATTAATAACAATTCTTTGCAATAACTATACAAAATGGGTCAATTACATCGGATAAATGATGCTATAAAATAGACGTTATTTGATGTCATCAAATGTCCCCCAATTGAATCCTACTTGTCCTTAAGTAGCCTTTAGAAGTTTTTAAAAATGTATCCCAAAGGATATTTTCCATTAAGCATTTATTTGATCTTTTACAAGTACACAACCAAACACCTCACGAAATAGGAAGATGAAAACACTCAAATCACTTAACTAAAGCTCGTCGTCTACAACAACAACAACAACAACAAGTTTCTCAACATCTTGTTGAAACTCCCAAAGACACGATGGCTGATA
>BQNB010052144.1:17627-40631 GCA_026074375.1 Tanacetum coccineum
TGGCAGAATACACTGTCAACGGGACAGCATCAGAGCCTGCAAAGGTAACGCACTTACTTAGCACATGTAGTCTTAACAGAGTATATAAATCAAACATATTAAACGACAGAAAAAAAGAATATAAGACCAGTTTCATTAAAAGGTCGACAAAGTTTCTTACCATTATATAAGATTGGTTATGTTTATAGGCAACAAAAGGGAAACCTACGGAAGTGAGAAGGATATTTACGATGGGACTTCCATTTACAAATAATCATGGTAGTCAGATTCTTTTCGGGACTGATGACGATTATCTGTATATAATGTTGGGAGACGGTGGAGGCAAAAATGGTCCATATGGATTTGCTCAAAATAAGAAGTCCTTACTCGGAAAGATCATGAGGGTGGATGTAGACACAATACCTAGTAAGTATTTCGTTTTATTGGAAAAGTTTGAGCACCAGTTCCTCCATTTACAAAGTTTAACCTTATAAATGATAACCCAGAAGATGCAGATGATCTGAATCTGTGGGGAAATTATTCAATCCCACGTGACAATCCTTACGCTGAAATATGGGCCTTAGGATTCAGAAATCCTTGGCGTTGTAGCTTTGATGCGGAAAGATCTTCTTACTTCCTATGTGCAGACGTTGGTCAGGTTTGTATAGGTTCTCAGTTCACTTGCTTAATCTTGCTGCAATGCTCTCTTGTTTTTCATAAACATAAAAGGCATTCTAAGCTTGGCTCATTGCGACAAAGATACTTCTAAAGCTTTACTTAAAGCGTTTTCAGCATAAAGCTCACATCATATTTGACTGATCAGGATCGTTATGAAGAGATTGATGTTATTACCAAGGGTGGCAACTACGGCTGGAGTACATTTGAAGGCCATCTTCCTGTTGACTCTCAACAAACCAAAGGAAATACGTCTGATTCTATAGATCTTATCTTTCCGGCAATGGGATATAACCACTATGATGTAAATAAAAAAGAGGGTTCTGCAGCAATATCTGGTGGCTATTTTTATCGTTCTACTACCGATCCATGCATGTATGGCAGGTAAAGCATCAAGGGCCTATGAACCTTTTTCTACCGTATTTGATAACATTATATATGCAACATTATACTTTTCACCAGCCTCTTAAATACTTCTCAGTTATACTTGAGATGACATTTTAAAAATCACTGAGTTTTGACATTATAACAAGAATTGACTTCTAAATAGTGAATATAAAAGCAATGATTCTAACTGCAAAGGATGTTTAGTTACCTTTATGCAGATCTGTACGCCACTGCTCTATGGGCAGCTGCTGAAACTCCAACAGATAGCGGGAACTTTACAACCACTTCAATCCCCTTTAGCTGTGCTCGTGATTCTCCATTAGAGTGCAACTCTGTACCAAACACTAATTTGGCTGCTCTGGGATATATATATTCGTTTGGAGAAGATAACAAGAAAGACTTGTATATTTTGGCAAGTACAGGAGTCTACAGAGTAGTTCGTCCAAGTCGCTGTAATTACAGTTGCACAAAGGAAAACGAAACACAAGTTGAAACTCCTCGTACTTCTACACCTTCTTCAAGTGCTAATCACCTCACTGCCCAATGTATGAACTTTTTGGTCTATATCTATTGGATATTGATCTTTGTAGGCTATATTCTGCAGGTGTAATATTAAAGAGTATCAGGGACCATGCTTTTATCGATGTATCACTTCATTTAGCTTGGATGTGAAAATGAAATAGGTTACTTTGTTCTGTATATCGAGTTTGTTAATAAGCAAGCATAATGATGTAGATTCCACATATTGTGAGTTGCGAAACAGTTGAACCTCAGTCAACCAAAAGTTTTTTTCAAGAATAGTGAAATGTGTTGTCAGTTTTTACAAGTTTATGGTTCAAATACAATGAAAATGCGGCATATGCTTATCGTCTGCCTAAGGATGTCAATAATTAATTTTGCCAACAAAAAAAAAATCTAAAATCTTTAACATAATTGAATAATGATACAGAATCCTTGAGCTAAGAGCATGTATCAATTCCAGTGTGTCTCAGGTGGCCATGTAATTTAGATTTAAGTGGGCAACAAAACACGAGTACCACAAAGATGTACTCAGTAAGATAGTAAACAGCGAATATAAAAAAGAATATACCAGGTTTGGGATTCATTTGTTATAAAAGATCAACGATCTTTACTTCTTGCCCAGCAACACGAAACTATTTATCTTGCATGTCAAGCAAAGATTTCATTTTCCAGTCTTATCCACCATACTTTTCTCTAACGCTTCATCACACAGCTCAAGAGTCAGATCCAGGTTCCCTTCATGATAGTTCATGTCCACAAAAATATTGTATAATTCTCTGTCCGCGGCTAAACCTTTTTTCCTCATTTCGTCAAACAATGTTTTGGCTTCTAGAACTTTTTTCCTCTTAATAAAACCCTTAATGAGAGCATTATAAGCATTTACTGTGAGGTCATACCCTTTCTCTACCATTTCTTTATGCAAAAACCATGCCTCTTTCATATTTCTTGCCTTGCAGTGGCCTCTTATTAGTATGTCATAAGTGTTGGCATTCGGGGAAAGACCTTCGCCTAACAACCCCCTGTAAATTTCAGTTGTTGCATGCATATCATTTCGGATAGAATACTGCTTCATAAGTGAATTGTACGTGGTGGCATTGGGCATGATGCCTTTTTCAAGCATCCATTTGAGCAACCTTTTGCCATCTTCAAGCATCCCCGCCATACAGAATCCATTCATTAAAACATTGAAGGTAACAACTGTAGGCTGAAGCCCTTTATCCAGCATTCGGCGGAGAAGGTCATGGGCCTTATCCATGTCTCCCGCCTTACAATAAGCATCCATTAGAGTTGTGTATGTATAAGTATCAGGATAAATGCCTGCCACCTCCATATCTTCAACTAGCTTTATTGCTTGTACAATATTTCCAAGTTTACAAAGACCATTAACAAGTGAATTATAAGTGCAAGTATTCAGTTTCAGACCTTTGGCACAGATTTCAAGAAGAAGCTCATTTGCTGTATCCATCTCTCCTTGTTTACAAAGCCCATCAACCAGTGCAGTATAAGTGACAATATTTGGAGTGAGGCCCATCCGAACCATCTGGTTATGAAGTGAAAATGCCTCCTTTATCTGACCGTCCTTGCAGTAACCATCAATAAGTACCGTGTAAGTGACTTCATCTACTTCCATTTCTCTATTACGCATTTCAAGAAAGAGATTGTATGCTTCCGATATATTCCCCTTTTGACAATTACCAGATATAAGAGCAGTATATGTTACCGGATCAGGAAAGATGCTCTTTCTACGCATCTCCTCTAGCAACCTATATGCAGCAGTGACGTTCCCAGCTTTGCAGAAACCGTCAATCAGTGTTGTATATACAACCTTATCAGGAACTATTTTCTGGTATATCATCTCCCTGAGCACCTTCTCTGCGTCCACAACTTTTCCAATCTTACACAAAAAGAAAATAACGCTGTTAAGAGTGAACATGTTTGGCTTTAACCCTTTTATTTGCATTTCGTCCATGAGTTTTAGAACTACGTTATATTCTCCAATCTGACAGTAGCCATTAATCATAGTGCTATAACTAACGGCATCAGACGTATAGCCTCTCAACTCCATTTGAAGGAGTAAGTTATGAGCCTCTTTCACTTTCCCCATTCGACAAAGGGAGTGAATCATTATGTTGTGTGACATGGTGTTCCACTTAACACCCTCTTTAAAAAATTCAGAAAAAACGCGTGATGTTGCTTTGCACCTATCAGTATTCTTTGATAGTTGTGAGAGATACAAATTACATGAATCAACAGATATTACGACCCCGTAATTCAACATCTTATAGAACAGCTTTTTGGCTCCATCAAGTATTCCAACTTGGACAAGGACTTGAAAGAATATATCAAAGACGTGAGGATTAGAGCCCCAGTCCTTGTAAGTATAAATCAACTTCTCCATGAAGAGGGTGAACGGTAGAGTAGCGTCAACATTAGGCTTAGTCCAAAAGTCGTGGATAAGTCCATGGGCCATTTTAGGATCCTTTGCAGCAACAGAGATTTGAATGATAATGCAACGAGCCTCGAGTGAAGGAGATCTACGTAAGCACAGCCAATGAAAGAAATTCAAAACTAAATTGTAGTGATCCTTTATGTCCATGAGAACCCAAATAAAGTGGTCGGATTTAAACCTTGATTCGAATGGTTTGAGAATTCGTTGTATGGGATCAAAAGGGCGTTGCTTAATGGTGGTGCAGATGTTGTAGACAAGCTGAGAATCTTTGATAGTGGGTTTTTTTGGTGTATAGTCTGGAAAGTGTCGGGGACCAAGTGACGACGAGAAGTTGCGCCTAAGAGAATGAAACGACGAGAGAAGGCATATTAAAGAAGAAGAAGAAAAAAGCATGCGTTGACGATGATGGTAACAATAATATCTTGTTGGGAGGAAGATAGTAGTGCTGTACTTCATCATCATATCTTGTGAGCATCAAATGGTTTGATGCTGCCATGAGCCTTCTCCATATAAAACGGATGAGGTGTTTCCCTTACACGGGGAGGGCGCTCGGATGTACGCGGCCTCACCATATAGAAAAGTATGACCTGAAAATTGTTTTAAGATGACATCAAGTGTAGTGAGCAAAGTAGTAGTATATTATATAGTCAATGGCACAAATAAAAGAATAAGAAACGTAGTACTAGTAATTCATCAAGGCATTTTATCAAACAGGTGGTGGGCAGAGTTTTTTCTTCAAACATCTAAAAAATACCAGTGTAGTAATTCAAATGTTCATGGATACGGAGTATTAATCAACCAACAGAAAGAAATAAAGGGAATTAATCACCTTGAAATTGTTGTTATTGAAGCCAGCAGCATTTGCAACTGGAATGCTGTTGCTGCTGCTGCATTAATTAACTGAGATGATCCAGACAGCCAGCTAGTTTAGTATATAATAACTTATTATAACTCTATCTATCTGTCTGAGTAGTAGTAGTTCCTTCTTTCGTTCCACAAGAATGGAAGAAAGCAAGCCAAATGTTTGTTTGTTAGGGGTTCTCTTCTTTCCTTCTTTGTTTTGTATAAACCACCCCACTAGTTTCTTCCACTTTTTTTATTTTCACCCACTAAATTATAATACATCAAACAACAGTATGCTGTTTGGTATTATAAATATTATTGTTTGTTGTAAAAGTTGTACTCACATAGTGTATAGTAATTAGGGGTGGCAATTTGGGTCGGGTTCGGGGTGGCAGGTTGGCGGGTCAGAAAACCTCAACTCAAACCTGACTCATTTAAATAATCGGGTCAGCTATGTCAACCCTAACCTGTTTACCATAACCCGAACCTGACCCATGTAACCCATATATATACTTGGGCTGGCGGGTTTAAAATGGTTACGGGTTGATTAGTTTAAACGGGTCTTCGGGTTTGGACCATTTTACTGTTTTACATCCAAAAAGTTGGCACATTAAGGGTTTAAACTTGTTAAACGGGTTTGCGGGTCGATTCGTTTGACCTTTAAAACATATAATAAAATATACATAAATTTTATTTTAGAAAAAAATTCTTAAAACGGGTTGGACCCACTTAATTTATCTCAACCCGAAACCTAACTGTTTAATATACGGGTAAGATGGTCGACCACAATAAACCGACCCAAAATCTATTAGACTCAACCCGAACCTGTTAATTTTCGTGTCGGTTTCAGGTCGGGTTTCGTGTCGAGTCAGAAATTACCACCCCTAATAGTAACCACTCTCTTTGCTACAGTGAAACTAATATTTTAAGGGTTTTTCTAGTAGCCTGATTAGCCAGCAGTTATTGTTATTAATCATTATGAGGCCCCACAAATAGAAACACCTTAATTGTTCTACAAATATATTTTAGTCCTTCGTACTTACAATGAACAGTCTTTACTCTTTTTTTAATCTATGTGGAGAAGCTTGTGGTACCAAGAGAGTTCACAACAAAGCCAACTCATATGTGGGCATGATTGATGTTTTAACATATGGGATTCCACCATTTGTGTTTCTTCATCTACCACGACGACAAGTGTATTCCATCATTTGTGTTTCTTCATCTATCACGACGACAAGTGTCCTTTGGGATTGTTGTGGGTATAAATTTGTTTTTCACTCTCTTTGGTGTGTGTTTTGTTGTTGGTTACGTAATTTCTAACAAAATATTATTAGGTTAAATAATAATTAGGTTTTGTTGTTGTTGTTGTTATTCCGTGTTTTTGTTGATGTTGTTGTTTGTTTATGCAAAGGCTAACCCGTATCTGTTTCCAATGTGCAGTCTGCTTTTGGATCATTTGATTTTAGGCCAAACTTGTTGCTCCAGGTATTTCTTTGTTCCCATTCTTTTTACTATAAATTCTTCTTTCGGTTGTGTTGTTTGTTTTACATGTATGTTGATTAGCTTTTTTTTGGTGTCTCGTTGCTGTTTGATACTTATTTGTGCATTGCATAGTTTAAACATGAAAGGAAAACAAAAAAAATAAGCACCTTAAGTATCGAATATGAACATAAGAAAAAAAAGGTAATATAAACTTTGGAACCATAAACAATAGCAGCAGTGGTGTTTGTGGTTAATTCCCCCTTTTGTATCTTCTGTAAGTGAACCATGCCAGCGACTCTTAGATAGTGATTTTGGTAGTAGACAATGCAATCATAGTGTCAGAGGACCGGTTGTCTTGGATTTTGGGAATTCAAAGGTTCGGGAACCATGTCAGCGACTCTTATATAGTGATTTTGGGAGTGGACAATACAATCATAGTGTCAGAGGACCGGTTGTTTTGGATTTTGGGAATTCAGATGTTCGGTTTGCTTCTTGCGAACCGTTAGGTACTGTTGGCCATTCTGAAAGTTATATCGGTAGGGATTTTGGGAATTCAGATGTTCGATCTGCTTCTTGCGAACCGTCAAATACTATTGGTTGTTCTGAAAATTATATTGGTGGGGGTCCAATGCTTTTGGATTCTGAAAAGTGTGTCGTGCGTTCGGTGGGTGACGACACTGATTTGGTTGGAGTTGAAGCCTGTAATTATAGGAATCGGGGTGGGTGTAAAGTAGTAGGGTCTTCTTTTGTGGGTGATTACTATGTTGACTACTCTCGCCAATCTGGAAGTGTTTGGTCTACAGGTATCTGTCTCTATTGGTATTCAAGCTTTTTACATTTTCTTATGATGTTTCGTGTTGGAAAGTCATATTCTCATGTTTTACAAGGGAGTCTTCTTCGGGAGTTTTGTCAAGAATACAAACGGGTGCATCTGTTGCCTCCCCGGTTCATACAAATAGTGGACACCAAAATGCATCGTATGGAGAATCGCATTTTCAAACAGATGTTGGTTTGTGTTCTTCCTTTCCTCTTTATGTTAGTACCATTGTTTGCAACATCATCTGCCCTGTAATGTGCTTCCTTTAACACTTTTCTTTTTTCTTAGGTGGAATATCGTCTGCCAATTTTAGCCAGAAGCAAAAATTACGTGGTGTTTGTAAAAGGCAAGAACGAAAACGTGCGAGGTCCCTTAGGGTTGGTAATGACGGGGGTGAGTTTGGCGACATTATGTTGGATATTGTCAACCATGGAGGTATGCTACACTTTTTATTTAACATAAATGCTTTGCATAATCTTTAATTCATTTATATTGCAGGACGTGGATAAGTAGTCTATCCGACTTAGGCGATCTGTGTATTTTGTGCGTTACAGGTGTCACATATTCGTATATTGATATAGGCGATTGTCATTGGGTTTGTGAGCACTGTCGTGCTACATTTTGGTACGGCGAACGGGTAAAAAGGCATGGTAATCGTGACAGGCGCCAGTATCATAAATGTTGTGCAGGAGGGAAAGTGATATGTTAGTGGCCGCGTGATCTGCCAAACGGTATTAAAGAGATGTTTCGAAACAAGGGTTTCCAGGAAAACATCCGAGCATACAATCAGATGTTTGCTATGACTTTGTTTGGGGCATGTGTAGACGATTCTGTAAATAGGCGTAGAGGGCCATATGTTTTTAAAATATCAAGACAGATTTACCATTAGATTGGCTCACTGTATCCTGCACCCGGAGATCCCCCTCAGTTTCTTCAACTGTACATATATGATACTCAAAATGAAGTGTCAAACCGTATGCACCTTTTTGCCAAAGGTAGTTCATCCCAGTTGGATCCTGAAGTAGTTTCAAACCTTATTCGGATTTTGGATGATCACAATGAATTAGTCAAACTCTTTCGCACAGCCAGGGACAGACTTGAGGCGGGTGAAATTCCAGATTTTTAGATCAGACTTTTCAGTGTTGTTGGGGCACGCGAATATGATTTGCCAACTTTAGATACTCTGGGTGCAATCGTATTTTAAAGTGGACCAAGTACTAGAACCGACTACGATGTTATTATCGAGTCCAGGGATGGTTTTCCTCAGCGGGTTAACAAGTTTCACCCGTCATACATGTCTCTTTAATTTCCTCTATTATTTGTGTATGACGAGGCCGGTTTTTACCCAAAAATAAGACAGCGTCGCGATGTCGACAAAAGGTTGTCCATGAATCAATACTACATGTTTCAGCTACACGAACACCTCGACTCTTACGCCCTTCTTTTTAAGGGTGGTCGTCTGTTTCAACAGTACGTGGTTGGCGTGTTATGTTGTATCGAGCAAAACCGGCTAGACTTCTACAGGCTTCAGCAGAATGATATTAGGAGAGAATATTTGTTCGGCGTTTATGATGCTATTTTCAGAGGAGACCGGGAAGGTTCTGAAATTGGTGGACGGTTAATTTTACCAAGGGCTTTTACTGGCGGCCACGCTACATGTATAGTCATTATCTGGATGCTTTAGCAATTTGCCGTGCACTTGGTAACCCACAATACTTCATCACCTTCACATGTGACGCTAACTGGCCTGAGATTAAGAGACACATGCAGTAGTTCTCGGAATCGACGCCTACAGATAGAGCAGACATCGTCGTTCGTGTGTTTGAACAGAAGGTCCAGGATTTCTGCAAGTTTTTAAAAGATGTTCAATTGTTTGGCTATGTTACTGGACGTAAGTAATGACTATATTATTTTCCTTTACATTGACTAAATTAGTCAGTCGCACAAAAACTTTACCCCTTTTATGTTCTATTCTTTTGTTTGCATTTTGTTAACAATAAGTTGACCCGTTAATTGTTGTTATTTTGACACGTTCGTTTATTTTTTGTGTTCCCAGTTATGTATACAATTGAATTTCAGAAGCACGGCCTCCCTCATTGTCATACTCTACTCTAGGTAGACACGAAAGACAAGATCCAAAATGCGTCCGAAATTGATCGCTATATATCTGCAGAATTGCCAGACCCAGACACTGATCCTCAGGGTTATAGAGTTGTATCTGAAATGATGGTACACGGTCCATGTGGACTATTTGATTCTGACGCTGTTTGCATGAAAGAGGGAAAATGTGGAAAAAAGTTTCCTAAAAAGTTTAATGAACACACTTTTTTCGATGCAAATGGATATGTTCACTACCGTAGAAGGGAAACGAACATATATACAACTCGACGTGGTGTTGATTTAGATAATGCTTATATTGTACCATACAACCGTCAATTAAGTCTTGCTTTCCATGCTCACATAAATGTTGAGTATTGCGGTTGGAGTATGTTGATCAAATATTTGTTCAAATATATCTCCAAAGGGACGGATAAGATTGCTGCTAAAATAGTTAGGCAAGTTGGCGAGCCTCCAGCCGAAACCAACAACGCATCCATAAAAATAGACGAAATACAAAATTTTATTGACGGAAGGTTTATTTGCCCGCATGAAGCATGCTGGATAATTTTTAAGTATGAGATACACAGTAGGCAACCAGCAGTTCAAATACTTTATGTACATCTTGAAAATATGCAGTCCATTACCTTCAGAGATCGTCAACCTCTTATGTCAATTATTAATGATGAAAGCAAAACAAAGACAACACTGACAGAGTGGTTAGAGTATAACAAATTTAATGAAGATGGCCTTCATCTTAACTACATAGACTTCACCAATGAGTTTGTGTGGTATCCGGATTCTAAAAGCTGGCGACGGCGACAATGAAGAAATGCAGTTTTAATCGGTCGACTTGCAAATGTTCATCCTACTTCTGGAGAACTTTTCTTCTTACGGATGCTACTTTGCCACCAGAAAGGCTGCAAAACTTTTCAAGACATTCGTACAGTCAACAAAAGACTGTATCTAACTTTTCGTTCAGCGTGTGCGGTGTCAGGGCTGCTCGATGACGATAAAGAATGGCACACTGCATTGGAGGAGTCAGCTTTCTCAGCAACGAGCCAGCAACTAAGAACCCTCTTTGCTCAGATTCTTATTTTCTACGATGTCATAGACCCTCTCAGACTGTGGAAATCATTCTGGAGAAAAATGTTGGACGACATTCCAAGAACCGTTTCAAATTCACTCCATATTGAAGATCTCTACATGAATGACCCAGAATTAGAAGGCGACGTACTGTATGAATTGGATGTAATCCTGAACTGCTTTTCCAAGACAGTTACAGACTTTGGTCACCCTCCACTTTTAAAAATTTTTTGCGACGCGGTCAGAAACAAAGAGTTAATAGAGGAAAAAGGCTACAACAGAATCGAACTAGCAAAAGAGATCGCCCTTTTAGTTCCTAAACTAAATACAGAACAGTGAAACATATATGAAACGGTTCTTGGCGCAATTACCGCAAATCAACAAGAAATGATATTCGTTTACGAACATGGAGGAACCGAAAAAACTTTTCTTTGGAAGACACTCACAAACACTCTGAGGTCACAAGGAAAAATTATTTTGGCCATCGCATCTTCTGGTATGGCCTCGCTACTTCTTCTAGCTGGCCGTACGGCCCACTCAAGGTTTAAGCTTCCGCTAGACCTAACTGGCGAGTCTTTGTGTAACATTAAAAAGAACACACATGTCGCTTCATTGTTGACTGAAACGGACCTTATAATATGGGATGAATCGCCTATGAATGACAGAAAGTGTTTTGAAACGTTGGACATGACGCTAAAGGATATACTTGATGTTCCACACAAATTGTTTGGAGGCAAAACAATTGTGCTTGGTGGTGATTTCGGCAAACACTTCTTGTAAAACAAGGGAGCATCCAAGCTGGAGATAGTAGGGGCATCTATAGCTGAATCAGAATTATGGCCACATTTCAAGATTTGCAGGCTGACAGAAAATATGCGACTTCAGCAGCCCGGTTTAACCGAGCACGAAAAAAGGAGAGCCGCAAAATTTGCTTCATGGTTATTGGAAATAGGTGATGGTAAGATTGAAACCGTGGAGGATAGCACGTTTTGATAATCACAAAATATAAAAACGTTCAACGTAAAATTAAACGTAAACAAGTAATTAGTAGTAAATCTTCATCTCAATACATTAATCACTTAAAGGTATGAAAAAACAATTGCTTAATGCATTTTATGATCAAAGGAAATTTTTATCCAACCTTAAACTTTTGTAAAATGTTGTAAACATTTTTATAAACATCACAAAACATTTTCTACATTTAAAAGAAATATTTTATTCAAAATAAACATTTTGAATTTCAAATTTTCGAACCTAAAACGGCTAGAAAAAGTCCAGTAAACACCTCCCCTGAAAAGGACAAAAAGAGGAGCGTCTGAAAATGGGCGGCCCCCTTAAATACATGGGCGGCCCCCTTAATTATAAGGGGGCCGGCACCCTATTTAAGGGGACCGGCCATAGACTCCGCTCCTCCAGTTTTCCCTATAAATACTGGACTATTCCCCAATATTTTTCTCACCTTTTGCACTCATTCTTTCTGTTCTAAAACAGCCCACACATCTCTCTAAATCCTTTGATCATTTAATCATAAAGCTTTGTTTCCAAGTGATCCAAGCTCAATTCCTCAAGTGCAAGAGAAGAATACTTCTATCATCAAGTGAAGAAGTATTACACCTTAGTGTGCATAGCAATCTTGTTGCATTCATATCACATATTTGTAAATCAATTGTATATCTTGTAAGTTGTGTGTAGTAGCTAGATCTTGACGATCTTTGTAAGTATAGTTAGATCGTGGTGATTTTAACAAGTAGTGTTAGATAGTTGTGATATAAGTAGTGTAGTGAAGTGAAGTCTTGAAGTTGTGAAGAAGTTGTGAAGTTGTGAAGAAGGTGTGATATTGTGAAGAAGTTGTGAAGTTGTGAAGGAGTGAACAAGTCGTGAAGTTGTGTTGTGATAGATTGGTTCTAGCTAAGATTAGAACTCGACATTTAGCTTTGTGTCGTAAATCCGTGTAAGCAACGTTGTGTACGGTTTTCTCCGCCATAAGGGAGCTTGTTGACATAGTGAAGAAAACTCTCGAGTTTGGTGCTCGGGGAGTGGAGTAGGGCGAAGAGGTGCTTCGTTACCGAACCACTATAAATCCTCGCGTTGTGGTTTGATTGTTCTTACTCTTATCTCTTGTCTTACTTTATCACTTCATATACTTATATTGTTCATATTGTGCAAGCATTGAATTCACAAAAAGTCGAATCTAAGTTTTACAAACAAACATAAACGTTAAATTAAAAAGCGGTAAAACTATTCAACCCCCCTTCTAGTTTTCCACAATTGGTATCAAGAGCCACGCTAAACAAGATTTTTAAAATAAATTGTATTTTAAAACTTGAATCGATCTATGGAATCGAAAAAATATTTAGAAGGGCAATCTATGCAAAGACCACCACTATTTGAAAGTGATGGATTTATTTATTGGAAAAATAGATTCGAAACTTATGTGAAATCAAAAGATCTAGATCTTTGGCATGTTATTACCGATGGTGATTTTCCTCCTATTCAATTTAATCCCGAAACTAAAAAGGATGAAATTGTATCTTTTCATAAACAAAATGATGATCTTAAAAAGAAACTTGCTAAAAATAATGAAGCCAAAATGGTAATATATAATGCTTTACCTCGTAAAGAATATGAAAGAATTTTTATGTGTCAAACCGCAAAAGAAATTTAGGATACTTTGTTAATCACTCATCAAGGTAATAATCAAGTCAAAGCTAACAAAATAGATCTTCTTGTTCAACAATATGAACAATTCATGATTCCAGAAGATGAATCAATAGATAATGCCTTTGCTAAATTTAACACTATTATTACTAGTCTAAAAGCACTTGATGAAGGTTTTTCTAGCAAGAATTGTGTTAGGAAATTTCTTAGGGCATTGCATCCTAAATGGCGCGCAAAAGTCACGGCAATTGAAGAATCAAATAATCTAACAACTCTTTCACTTGACGAACTTATTAGAAATTTAAAAGTCTATGAAGAAGTAATCAAGAAAGACTCCGAAACCATTAAAAGAAAAAAAGAACAAAGTAGATCTATTGCCTTAAAAGGTAGAAAGGAATCTAGTGATGAAGATAGTTCAACCTCCGATAGTGAAGATGAAGAATACGCCATGGCCGTAAGAACTTTAAGAAATTCTTTAAAAGACAAGGACGATTCGTAAGACAACCATATGAAGAAAGAAAATCATCTCAAAGAAATAAAGATGACAAAAATAGGAAAAGCAAAAGAAAATGATTTAAGTGCGAAGATCCAAATCGTTTCATTAGAGAATGTCTGAAACAATTAAAATATCAAAACCAAAAGGCGTTCGTTAGAGGATCTTGGAGTGATAGCAACGATGATGAAGAGGAGAAAACAAAGGATGAAAAATGTCTTATGGCTAAAGATTCAAATGAGGTACTTTCCAAAACTGAATACTTTAGTGATGACCAATCATTACTATACAAAAATGACTTAGATAATGAATATAGTAGACTATGCAAATTAGAACTAAAAGTCATGGCTAAAAATAAAACTCTAAAACAAGCTAAAATAGAATTAGATAATGAAGTACTGGAACTAAAAGATAAATTATCTAGGTTAGAAAAAGGTAAGGAGGTAATTGAAGAATTTAAATTATGTCAAGAACTTAAGCTTAAAAATAAGAACCTTAAAAATGAAATATCTAGGATAAATCAATTTAATAATAGTAGTCACTCACTTAAGAAAATAATAAGTTCTCAAAAGACTTCCAGAGATAAATCCAGATTAGGTTTTAATTTTACCAAAGGATCGCCTAGCGAAACCAAACAAGTAAAGTTTGTAAAAGCTCAAGAAGTCGAGTCAAAAGAAAAATTGATAGAATCAAATCCAAAATTTATACTTATAAATAATACCAAAATTCCCATTGCAAGTGATGATGAGGTAAAACGTTTTTACAAACCTTCTTTAGAACCCAAAGTCGGATTTACTAAACCTACAATGAGGTCTAAAACACCTCCTTCGAGAAGAAAGGAAAATTCTCATCCTCGTTCCAAAACACCTCAACCTAGGAGAGACCAAGGTAGACCAAATTACTCTAACACTAGTCACAAAATGTGGAATCATCCACATCAACCAAGCTTTTCTTAATGTGGAAGATGTTCACCATGTATGTGTTCAAACCAAATGCAAAACATGTTCAGAAACAATAACTTCGGACTCATGAAATGATGGGGACCAAATGGCCAAATCATCTTATCTTCCGAGGTTAATCATCCACATACACACTTTGTCTTCGGATTAAGAAGTTCATGATAAGGTCCCCATGAGCCTTTATCGTTTACATTGTGAAGACATTAATGAAGATTATTCTAAATACTAAGGTATGTTTCACTTTTCATATTCGTAAAGTATAGATTATAAATAAATGTCTATGTGTTACTATGTTGATGTAGCATAATTAGTTCTTAGAAAATACTGTAGTCTCTAGAAATACCATTTGTTGGTTTTCTAGCTTTGAAGAGATTAGTTCATTATGAACTATTCTTTCGCGTATATTTTAGTCATACGTCTACAAAATGGAAATCTTCTATGACCCTCATGAAGATGAAGAAGAGCAAGCTAGTGGTTAACAATTAACATAGAAGTAGGATTAGTCGCGCGAAGATCATAGACACACTATGGATGAAACAAACTCCTTTCGACCCCAACGATCATCTCGGATCCATGTCAACCATCATCTACGTCTATCAAAATCAACTTGTTGATGATCTCAACTACGTCTTGCTATTCCATTATGTTCACTATCTATTCTCGTCTCATCTCAAATCGAATCAATTAATTTTCTTTTCAAAGAAATTAATTTCTCCCCCTTGCAAGAAAACTCATCTCTAAATCACCTCTCAAATTGACATGTTGATTATCTCGTCTGAAATAGTCAAAGAAATTTTTTAATTAAACAAATGGTTAATTAAAAAAAATTGTCAATATTCATTCTCAGAGGGCGGCCCCCTTAAATAATTAAGGGGACCGGCTACTGGAAAAATAAACACCCACTTTCAGTCGAATTTTTTTTCTCCCAAACACCATTTCTCTTTTCACTTTCTTCCTCTACCCGCTGTGACGAAAACTCAACACCATTACCATCAAAATCAAAACTTCAAATCATCCAATTAACCAAAATTCGCAAGGGGTAATCACTAACATATCGATCAACAACATCTATTGTAAGTTTTTCTTTATTCTTTTCATTTGATTTCATCTAATTTTGCTCTCAATCAAAATTGGATGTTCTTCTTCATTTTCATATTTTTCATTTTGGTCTAGGATTTCCATAACTATAATGATACCCGTAGTCATAGGAACACTACATTCTTGACTGGAAACACTAATTGTGTCACAAAATTTTTCTTGGTTTGAAATTGTTATAAATATACATACATATTTTTTTATCTTAAAACAAAGCTTATACATTGTTGATTCATGCTAAAAACATGTTAAAACAACATTACTTTGCGCATCAAAACATACATTCCTAAATGTATACTTTTCGAATCAATAGAAAATATGTTATAAAATTAAAGGGGTGTTTGGTTAGTTTCTTAGGATCAATTTTTAGAGTCGAAATGACCATCACCATATTTTTGTCACTTGTATAAACACTTAACTAACTTGTATAAGTCATCAAGATATATAATTCATATATATGTTGATACATTTTGCGATTAATATGCAATAAAGGGACTATTCACACCTAATAATTAAAACTTTAACAATAAAACTCATTATCAATCAACCTTCTACCCGATTGTGCAAAGCATATATTATAGATATTATATATATATATTTTAATATATATATATTATTATATATTTATATATATATATATATATATATATATATTATATATATATTTATATATATATATATAGGGATATATTGAGATGGGGTCTTAGTTGAGAAGGATAGGAAAGCCATGAGATCCGCGTCATGTGTCCCCTTTTTTTATAACTGCGAAAGTGTTTGTTTTTGTTATTTTACCCTTATTTATTTAATATATATTTTTTGTATTATCTCTCACACATAATCTATAACCGTTTCACACACAAATTCGAAAAAAAAGTTAGAAAATTTGAAAAAAAATTCGAAAATTTGAAAAAAAAAGTTAGAAAATATGATAAAAAAGTTCGAAAATTGAAAAAAAGTTCAATCTCACCCTCTTTTTTTTTATAACAGCAAAAGTGTTTTGTCATTTTACCATTCTTTATTTAATATCTATATTTTGTATCATCTTTCACACAAAATGTATAACCGTTTCACACACACATATTAAATTTCAAAAAAAATCCGCAAGATCAAAAAAAAATTCGAAAATTTTAAAAAAAATTTCAAAATTTTTTTTTCCGAAAATTTGAAAAAAATGTTCAAAAATAAAAAAAAATTCGAAAATTAGAAAACAAAATTCAAAATTTTGAGAAATTTTTTTTCGAAAAAGTCTATATTTTTTGAAAATTCAAAAAAAAGTTGGAAAATTTGAAAAAAAAGTTCGAAAATTTTTAAAAAAAATTCGAAAATTTGAAAAAAAAGATAGAAAATATGATTAAAAAAGTTCAAAAATTGGAAAAAAGTTCGATCTCACCCTCTCCTTTTTTTATAACTGCAAAGGTGTTTTTGTCATTTTATATTTATTTATTTTATATCTATTTTTTGTATCATCTCTCACACAAAATCTATAACCGTTTCACACACACATATTAAAATTCAAAAAAAATCCGCTATTTTATTGAAACCAAAACTAGCAGGAAGCTAGCAATTACAAAGATACAAGATAAGGGTTTTTGAGCCAACCGTTCCAACTAAACGAGGCTTTACAACGATAGCGACACCAATAAAAAGATCTAGACACTACATCATCAAAAAGAATCGCCTTCGATGGAGCCTTAGAATCAAAAAGAAGCTTATTGTGATACGACCATAGATGCCACCACATAACGTAAAACACACCTTCAAGCATCATCTTATGTTTGGACGGAAGACGCAGATTCACGAGCCAAGTAATCCAATCATCGTATGAGTTAACCTCCTCATAAGGAACGTCTCACCAATGAGTAATCTTGCGAGCAAGCAGTCTAACCATACTACAAGAGAAGAACAAATGGCTAGATGACTCCACCCCTTTAGAACAAATAGAACACATAATGGATTCAATATCTATACCACGGCGAGAAAGGTTGAACCTCGTCGGAAGTGAATCCATCTTAACTTTCCATGCATGCACGTTCACCTTAATAGGAACATATTTAATCCACCGGGTGTTGGTAGCAACCTCCGAAAGACTTTTATCATCAATCGCCTTTCTGATTGAGGCCACAGAGAATTCCCCCGAACTTTCTAAAGACTAAACCCACCTTTGAGACATCGGCGCTAAAATAACATCATGAACCTGATCTGATAAAGCATCATATTGATCTTGCTCAACACCGCCCCTCGGTTTTCGACGAAACGAAGAATCTAAACTGGTCAGCCAACTTCGAACCAACAGATACCGATTTATAGGTCTCAAGAGCATACATCCGCGGATAAAGGTCTTTGAACGCATTACCTCCGACCCATTTATCCTCCCAAAAAACAATCTTATTCCCATTACCCAACTTAACACTCATAGAATCAAATAAATTTATACCTTGATTTTTCAGAATATTAATTTCGTGCACAATATTCATCCAACAAGATTTTCTACCAGTATGAACAACCTTTCCCACTTTCCCATCGTCTCCGTGGATCGCCTTAATCACCCTCGCCCATAAAGACGTATTCTGAGTATAAAACCTCCATATCCATTTGCACATAAGGCCTCTATTCAAAGCATATAAGCTAGAAACACCAAGACCCCATTCTCTTTAGGAGCCAGCATGTTATTCCATTTAACCCATGTCGATTTCTTACTATTAAGCTCATGACCATTACAGAAATGGCTACGTATAGATTCAAACATGCGAAGCACACCCAATGGGACTCTAAAAATGGACATATGAAATATAGGCATCGATCCTAAGACCGATTTAAGTAGAGTTAACCTACCTCTAATTGAAAGCGCTTTCATTTTCCATTTAGATAACCGATCCTTCACCTTATCAACGACCTCGTTCCAAGCTTGAATCCGTGACATTGATCCTCCCACTTGCGTACCTAAATATGAAAATGGAGTCTTAAGAATAAGGCAACCAATTTTAGACGCAACGCACTTAACCTTGTCACTCTCTACAAGAACCCCCATAATTTTACTTTTACTCATATTAATCCGCAAACGTGATGCACGCCAGCACATGAACTAGGGTATCGATGTTACCATCACACCATTATCCCACTAACACCACATCATCTGCGTAAAACATATGAGAGAGATTCACCGAAGGGCTTAATTGAATTCCTTTAAACATACCAGCATCCACCACACGTTGAAATGATAAATGCAAGCTTTCCATAATTAATATGAACAAAAATGGGGATAACGGATCACCTTGCTTTAGCCCTTTGAAGAATTGAAACTCCTCCGTTGGACTACCATTAATGATAATAGAACCTATCGAAGATCTGAGGCAGCTTTGAATCCAATTACACCACTTATCACCAAAACCAAACTTTCTCAAAACTTCGTCCAAAAAATCCCATCGGACCGAGTCATAAGCTTTCTCAAAATCAACCTTAAATATTAACGATTGTTTCTTTTTCAACTTGCACCATTGTAACACTTCATTAAGAATGAACGGGCCATCTAAAATTTGTCTATCCGCGATAAAAGCTTATTGTACCTCGTTAACAATATCGCCCAAAACACTGATGAGACAATTCGCCAGAAGTTTTGCAATGATCTTATATAGACTCCCAATAAGACTAATTGGTCTAAAGTCTTTAACCAAATTAGCATCTGGAATTTTGAGAATCAAGGCAATAAAACATGAGTTGCAGCCTTTAGGAATGTCACCATACGTGAAGAATTGCTTAACAGCTTTAAAAACATCACTTTCAATAATCTTCCAAAACCTATGATAAAAACCGAACGTGAAGCCATCCGGACCAGGAGATTTGTCAGTCCCACTGTCCCACACCGCCCTCTTTAACTCCTCTTTAGACACATTAAGCTCCAAAACGGCTTGTTGATCTAAGGATATAGTATTCGGATACCTCATGTTAATCTGCACTCGGCTATCAGCGGGTTTGTCAAATCTACTTCTAAAGTGATGAAAAAATTCGCTTTTAACCATGTTCGGGCTTTCAGTCCAAATCCCATCAACCATAATACCACGAATATTAAGTTGACTCCATTTTTTATTTAGCACACCATGATAGAATCTAGAGTTCTCGTCCCCTTCGATAGACCATTGAAGCTTTGCCTTTTGAGCCATTTCCAATGCTTGAAGTTTGTCAATATTTTGAAGAGACTTAACTACCTCTATCCTTGCATTAACTACCTCATCAGTGCCTTCACCTTTGTCAATAGTCGTCTCCAAAGCCTCTAAGTCTCGTTTGTGTTTTGCTTTTACATTTTTCATGTTTTTCATATTCCCTTTATTCCACTCCCGAATCTTTAATTTGAGATATTTCAGCTTCTTCATCATGATAATCATAGCATTAGAATCATCATAAGGGGCTTCACTCCAAGCATCCTCCACAATTTTATTAAAACCTTCCATATCAAGCCAATAATGAAAAAAGCGAAAAGGAGTCGGCCCATAACCAAACTGAGATTCAAGAAGTAAAATAGGTCTATGATCTGAAAGATAGCGTTCCAAAGTAATGGCTGTGATATTTGGGCATGAAATCAATAATTTTTCAGAAATGAGAAACCTATCAAGTTTACTCATCTTTGTAGCCGATTTATGGCACCACGTAAATGCGCTTCCACCTAAAGGAACCTCCTCTAGACCCGCATTAGCAATGAACGAATTAAAAACATTAGCACCTTGGACATTAAACACCGAACCAAACCTATCAGATTTATACCTTACCTCATTAAAATCCCCCATAATCACCACCTCACCATGCCACTTAGTAATCTCGTAAACCAAATAATCCCACAACATTCTTTTGTCTTTCAGATCATGAGGAGCGTAAACCGCAACAATAAGAAGATCATTTCCAGTTTTCAACCACACACCTCGAATCAAGATGAAATAATCCGAAACAGTAACATTAATTTTTCAAAAGGAATTAAGATCCCCCACACACAGGATACCGCCCGAGTTACCTACTGAGTCACTATGAACATAATCGAATGCAAAGTTACCCCAACACATCTTCACACTAAAAATCTCCATATTCTCCATTTTAGTTTCTTTTAGCGCCAGAAAGTTAACCTTATATTTAACACATAACTCATTGACCCAATCTTTTTTAGCCTTTTGGGCGAGGCCTTGAATATTTAAAGACAAAAAATTCATCGAGAAACCTCCGCCGCTCCTTGTGATTCAATTATCTCTGTCATGTTATTCACGTACCCATCCATATTATATCCCATGGGTTGCCCCACTTTCACCAATTCCTCCATCAAATTCAGTATTGATCCACCAGAACGTGGAGCCTCTAATTTTTTGAAATGCCCAGAACAAACTGACTCTGCAACATCTGTCTTGGAGCCTGTATTAACACAGTTACCCTTAGAACCATTATTTTCCTCTTCCACATTACACTCTTGCGAATAATCACAATTATTATTTCTATCATCCTCCACATTCATGCGAAACGCATCAGAGTCCGCATTAGGAGTGAAACCTGGAGGATACTTTAAGCTATGCTCTAAATTTTTGTTGGTTTCAGTCGTGTCCTTTTTCTTATTAAACAGCGGATAGATATCAAAGGGATCCTCCGAATAATTCACCTTCTGACCCGTAGACTCCTCATCTAATTTGTCATTGATTTGCCCTTTTTCCTCAAACAACGTACCAGGAACCTCTGCCACATCATTATCGCCTCTGCAACTGCTCGGATCATGTGTCTTAGGATCACCGTCCTTAGACCCGTCATCGATCTTCATCATCATATTCTTCTAAAAAATTAGGTACCCATCCAGGGACTTCTTTGGCACGAATCCAAAAAACCTTACCCCGAAAAATAATTGTAAAGGCCTAAAAAATGTTCGTACCAAGCCTCGTGTGAATGCACAGTCTTTTTGAGTGAAAACATTTATCATCCTGATCGTCAGTATCCAGTAATTCCCTCCATTTAGACGCAATGCGTTTAAATTTATTACCCGACCACAATTTAAAAGGGATGCCTTCAATCTCCACCCAAATGATTCTTCCTTTAGTATTAAAATCAGTGGAAGCTTGAATCAGCTTAGAAAACCAAGAACTGACACCCACATTGGCATGAAATAATTTCTTGGAATTTACTAAAGTGAATTCCAACAAAACCCATAATTCCCCCATATAATAGATTGTGATATCAACAAAACCTTCATTGGTTAATATCGTCTTTAGATTAGATAAAGATGCAAATTCTTTCACCCTCCCTAACAAAGAGTTAGACAAATCCTTAGAATGCAGGCATTCATCATCCAAAGCTATCGCTAGAGAAGAGTCACTCTCCTTGAACCCAGATGGAGTATTGCCTTTCACCACGTGGACATACGAGTTGCCCACCCCGGTATCCCCTAAGTCTTTCTTAAAAACATTTATGTTGCTTCTAGTTATCCCAACATCCTTCTTCGCATGAGAATTATTCCCATTCACAGGTGATCTATGAAACCTAGCGATATTAGCATGAAGCTTAAAGCGATCAATCCATACCGTGCATAAATTATTTACCAATCTCTCTTCATTAAAAACGTTGATGAAACGAACAAAACCAAACCTCTTTCCAGCTTTCGACCTCTTAGAAGGAATAAAAGAATCCACAACATAACCGTATTGTTTACATGCGTGAAACAACTCCTTAGCAGAACACGAATCTGGGAAATTCGTAATGAAAATTGACGTAGAGATCTTAGCCACATCATCCTCCTTGGTTCTGAAGCTACCCATGGAAAACCAAATAAACCGCCATGACGATAAAGGGAAAAAATTATTGGGTTGAAAAAAACAATTAGGGCTTGTAAACGAAAAGGTTAGAAAATAATATTTTATTTATTTTATGTAATATAAAAACAAAAACACTGAGAAATCAAGATCTCAAGGTAAAAAAATGCCCAATGCTTGTTATGAAAT
Organism: Tanacetum coccineum; assembly: GCA_026074375.1. Classification (NCBI taxonomy): domain Eukaryota; kingdom Viridiplantae; phylum Streptophyta; class Magnoliopsida; order Asterales; family Asteraceae; genus Tanacetum; species Tanacetum coccineum. Next base: position 40,126 of record BQNB010052144.1, read on the forward strand.
CAAACAGCCAGTTGTTGATCTCAATCACAATGTTTATAGCAATCCTACATGAAAGAAACAAGAAGATCTGATGGGTTTAGGGGTGAAAGAATGATTTTTTGGGGCGCCACCATTAACCCTAAATCTATTGTCAATTTGTATTTTAGTGCATCTGTTTGAGGTACTTTAGGGCAATCGTTTGTAAAAAAACAAATGTTGTAATGATTATATTAAGAGATGTAGTGTCACATATTTTGGATACACTAATTATACAAACAAACGTTTTGATAATTCGTGTGATGCTCTAATCATACAAATAGATGCCCTAAACATACACAATGATGCACAAAACAAAACAAATAGATGGGTGCATGATGGTGTCAGTGTTGCAAGTGGCAATTTTTTTGCAGCCAAGGTCAGCTTCTCGTTCTCTTTAAGTGTATTTTAGTTTATTTAACGCATTATCCGTGACTCTTAATATATGTTATGCATTGTGATGCAGTAGATTATATACTGTGATGTAGTAG
>BQNB010052145.1:0-27747 GCA_026074375.1 Tanacetum coccineum
GCCACAACAACAGTCGATACGCTGCCAGAGGTACTTGCCATACCTATCAAGTTCTTGGTAGATAAAGGGTCAACTAACGGTACCTAAACATCAATAAGAGTTGACCACTACGCCGCAACATTCTCCCTAATCTTCTTAACTCAAGAGTGGGTAACACTTAAAGCAAATGACAAAGAGGTCTCACCAAGAACCACTTGATCTTCAGGTCGATGGATAGGAAGTGTCAGCTGCTCAATGTCAGGTTGCAAATCGTTCATCCTAAGAGCATCGGCAAGGGAATCTTCCAGGCGGAGCAGATCCATAATATCCACAGTACTTGCATCCTTATGAGAACTTAGTTCGGCAAGTAAAGGGAAATCTACCTCGCGGAGCCTCTGCAGGGCAGAATTATAGTCCGCTTCTGCAGCCGGATTATAGGCAACAATATCCGCCATACTCCTGCCTGCCTTTCCATGGTCAATGCCGTCTGACAGTCCATCTTGCATCCCCTTCCCAATAGCACGGCTGATAGCAGACCCCAAAGCTGTAAGATATTCTTATGAATTTAGACACTTAATGACAGCAAGCTTTACGCCATGGGTCAATAGCCACCTCCGGCCAGATATAGTGTTAAGGAGGTGAGGATAAAACTTTTCCTCCAAATGAAGAGCCATCTCCAGAAGACCAATTTTATCATTAATAATGTTCATCTGAGCATCCTGGAACTCTTCAATCTGCTCCTTTAACCGCTAATATCCTGAGACTTGACCACAGAGGCTGGAACATGAAGTCTCCAGCACATGCACCTATCATGACAAAAGTATAAACAGATAAGAGAAAATAGAGAAGAATATAAAAGACATATAAGTTCTGGGGTGCATACCTGATCCAAAAGGCCGTCATTCTGAGACCTAAAGGAATACATGGCAACATTCAAATCCTTAAGCTCAAGATCCTTGGCAGCAACCGAAGATTGGAGCTCCGCGACTTTCCCATCAAGAGAATAATTTTCATTCTCAAGAGCCACATTCCTCTATTTTAGGGTATCTATTTCATCAGCATGCATTTTCTCCGTGGCCTCAGCGGCGGAAACTTGAGCACGAAGACGAGCGGCCTCCGCGGCTTCAGTTTCCTTCAGCAGTAGTTGAGCTTTCAAGTTCTCAACTTCATCATCTCTAGCCTTCAACAAATCAGCTTGTTTCTCGCATCCGGACTCCAACCTCTTCCTCTCACTAAGACAATACTCGGTCCGCATTCTAACTTCCGCATTTAGGCAAGCTTGGCGAGCGGTCCCAACATTGAACTCCGTAAAAAAATGATGATAATCCATTTCACAGATCTGAGAGAACAATGCGGGAGGAGCCAAATGATCAACAAATTCTTGGGAAACGTCAGAATCATCCAAGAGGGAGTCATTCAACACATTCCATTGCAGAACAAAAACCTGGTGGAGGGTCTCAGCATTCAACTCTCGAGAGCCCATCGAAAGGTCTTGTTTAGCGGAATAAGAGGGGCTCGCAACATCCGCTTTCATTGTCTTCGTGGAGTCAGAATCATGAAACATAGAAGCATGAACAGGAGAAGTAACATTGGCACCCGTCTCCGGAACCGAAACAGAAGGAGCATTGACAACATGGGAAGTAACCACAGCCTCGGTCATCATCGGAGGAACAACAACGAACCTGATAATAGAATCACCTTCAGCTCTAGAAGCATGTGTACTAGAGTGGTGGGAAGAATCTGAAGAAATAACAAACCTTTCAGATGCACCAATAGTACGAAGATTGAGCCCGGTAATAGAATCAGTAGGGGCACCACTTTCATGCTCTGGCGTGACAGATACCGAAGAGGTAACCAAAGGCAGGGTCGACACAGCCGCGACACCAACTTCAACATTCAACATGCTGCTTGCCAATAACTCTTTGAGGACAGACAAAGATTTACCGCCAGTAGCAGCCCCTACTAGAAGTTCTGTAATCCCCCCGTAGTTTCTTGGGAGGGTGAGAAGAGCCACTAGCATCCGTAACCACTGGCCTTTTCTTGCATGGGCGCTTGAGCTTCTCAGCGACCACATTCTCATCAGCAATAATCTTAACCCCCGTGACTAATTCAGTCTCAGCATCTTGATCACTACCGGCAGCGGAATCCCCCTGATCCATACTGCCATCTTTGTTAAATAACCTATCCGCACTTGCCTCCAACTCACTTTCAGCACGAGCTAGGGCAACTGGTAAGAGCGGAACCACATGCCCTACAATAGAATCCAGAAGTCTTGCTTCCCCCTCAGTACGTTCCCTCTCTCCAACCTTCACCTTAGTGGGATCCGCAACTTAGATAAAAGCAAACAAATCCATATCTGCATAAACAAAGAAATAAGTCAAAATGGGGTCAAAAAAATACAGGGTGAACAATGTATAACAACAAACACCCACCCGTTCCGTCGTCATGAAGAAAACTCGAATAAGTATCCTCATCTAGAGTATACTAACGACTCATTCCAACCAAACAAAGGAAGGGCTCCAAAAACTTCCAGAACGGAGCCGGATGTGCAACAAGGACAGCATAATCGTCCGCATTAAACTCAGTTGATTTTGGAAAAGGGTCCTTAGAGACGTTTTAATCGGTATGCCACAGAAAGGAAGCCTGACAGGCAAAGGAGTCGACCCAGAAGAAATGATCATTCTAATGTTTAAGTGAGTCTAGGGGTTTGGTATAACATACGGCGTCACTATCAGGACGTTTACTAAAAGACATCCATCCTTTATTCTTAGAATTTACGTAAAAACAACGGAACAACCCAACCGTTGGTTCAATATTATGAACACGGCACAAAATCTCAAAGTGAGAAACTTTGGCCGCCGCAATAACTGAAAGTTGGGACAAGTTGATACGATAATGCCCAAGCACATTAACAAGGAAAGTAGAAAGAGGTAGTCGAAAGTTGGCAAACTCAAAGAATCTGGTATAAACACTAATTTTCCCAGTGGGCATTTCGTGTATTGTTTGGTCAGGACTAGGTAGTTGCGGATGAACATCCTCAGGAATATGAAACTTATGACAAAACATGTCAAGACCTTTCTGAGTAAGAACATACTTAATATCTGTGCTCATGGTAAAAAGTAAGAAAAGATCAGAACCTAACCTGAAATTCTAAAAGTTCTTTAAAGAAGGGAACAATGCAGAGGAAATAGTTAAAAAGCTTGAAGAATTTTTAACAATGGCGATAATGGAAAGAGAAGATGAAAAGGAAACAGTGAAAACTGAATCGGGTATTTATACCCATGGCATATTTAATTCAAATTAATCTCAGATGGATAGACGTGTCCATGACGTCCGAGTCAACGGATAGGATTGAAAGTAAAAAATAGTGATGACAGTTAGACAAGTAGACCACACAGTCAAATCAGTCAGAAGACGAAAGGCTAAGAAGAGCCCATCTCTCACACGTTTCACCTAACAGGTACAACGAAACGTCACAGAAAAGCAAATAGTCGCGGAAGAAACAAATAGCCGCGGAAGAAGCAAATAGCCGCGGAAGAAGCAAATAGCCGTGGAAGAAGCAGGAGTGTCGCGTAACCTTAGTCTAGTAACATTTACTGCGCACAACAGGCAGCGCCACTGTAACCTTTGCCCTTTTTGTGTTCTGAATATTTCATTAATAGTCCTTTGACTATTTGACTTTTGTTAGTTTATTCAGATTTTGTACCGTGTTGACGGTGGTGATTTTATGAGATATGTGATGAATTGAGGTTTATTGTGATTAATAATCCTTTTTGAAAGGTATTATTATGTTATGTGTATTCCGGTTGGTTTGACCCGTGAATTTTGAGAAATGCCGAAAAACGAGCCCGACACGTCCGTTAATGTCCAAATTGAATTTTGAAGGGTTTAAAGTGTAAATATGGCAAGTGAATACTCTAAGTTAATGGAAAATGTCCGATTCGTGTCGAAATCTACAAATTTGAAGATTTTCTTATAAGTTTTCAAATTTAAATTTTGTTTGTCCATTTGGGTTTATTTTGATGCATAAATGTTAGTTGTACAAGTTGATCGTTGTGAAAATCGATTTTTGAAAGCGAAACGAATAAAAGAGTGCATTTGGTTCGTGAATAGTAAAAAGGGAAAATGGGGTTTTTGTAGTTTTGATGTTGTGGTCGTGATGGTTGAATAATATATGTTGCTAGAATTCTTATTTTTGGTAAGTTGCTTGTATAGCTTATTAGGGTTTATTTTTAAGCTATTTCTTGGCTTTTTGGGCTTAAAGGCCACGTGTAAATTCCCAAAGTCACTAGGAAAGTGATTTTGATTATTTTTGTGTTATGGCATATGTTGTGGACTATTTTTTAGGCTTATGGTAGTAACCAAAAGCGATACGTAGCTTATTTTAAAGCTTAATATACGTAGCTTATTTTTGTGTTAGCTTATTTTAAAGCTTAATATTATTTTGGAGTTTATGGACTCACGACCCAATAAATCTATTTGAGTCGCGGCTTAATAGGATGGCTTATTGTGGTCCGGATTATTTCTACATATAAGTATATACTTATATATGTAAATAGACCTAGGTTTTGGACTTAAATAGTATTTTGGACTTATAAATGTCATAATAGACCCTTGTTGGGCCTTGAAGCCCAATAAGCGATATTTGGTCATTTTGGTGGACTTTTTGAAAGCGGAATACATTTACGAAGTGATATTGATTGTTATTTTGGGGAAAACGTTTTGGTAAACGTTAAAGTTTGAGATTTTGGAATTTTGTCGAAAAATGTCGAATTGTGAAAAGTGTTTGGAAATTAAGGTTTAAAACCTTGAAAAAACGTTGTAAACACGTACGGGTCATGTCAAAATTTCGTAAAAACTTTATACTTAGAAATTTTACTTAAAAACATGATTTTTGATTATTAATAATAAATTCACTAAAAGACGAAAAAATATAATTTTTCTCGAAACTTTCCTAAGGTGTTTGTTGTGATAATCGTTGTCGTTTTCAATTCAGGATATGATTATTTTTGAAGTTGATTAAGTGTACCGAATGAACTTGTCGAGATATATTTATAATTATCAATTATAAATATTTATTATATTACTTATATATTTACGCTAAATAATATAAGTATGTATTATCAGAGAATGAGATTGATATGATTATGGAGACAAGTCGTCAACCATCACACCACTAAAACTGTTTTGGGTAATTGTACAACGCGTCTAAACTCTATGCATCAAACGTGAAGATTGTTTTGGAAGTGATTGATTAAAATGAGACATTAACTAGACTAGGTCGTGTGCTGGGCTGTCGTTTGCATTAGCTGTGTCGTAAGTTGGTTCTAAAGGGCTTGCTTAAGGTGGGTTTCGTAGTCCCACTTTTTATTGTTTTTCCGTTGGGGGAAAATGATACTCAAATGTGTTTTGAACTGTGCGAAATGTGGTTTTGTTTTTGGGACAAGATATGTGCTTATGACTGTTATGTGAATATTATGTGTTGATTTACTTTTGCCATGACTTGTTTTGGCTTGGCAAGGTTCTGTGTCCCGTTGGTTACTTGTAGAAGGTACGATGTTTGGCATACAATGGTTTGTTGGTGGTACTTGCATGTACTGTGTTTGGCATGCAAGGTTCTGTGTGGTACGCCCTAATATAGTGCTCCAGCTGGTAGGCCCTTTAGGTGCATTAGTGATTTGGGAGTTGCAACTCTGGATTTATTATTAGATGTTAAGATATGACTAACGGGGATGCTATGTCTTGGATTGTTAGCATATATTCACTGTCATATAGCACTATTGCCCACTGTTGAAATATTGGCACAACTTTTGGGTTTAAGGTCAAACCTACGAGCTCACCAACATTATTGTTGACGTTTTCGAGTATCATTTTCAGGTGAAGTGAAAGAGGAATAGTTTGGTGATTAATAGCAGACTTAGAAGTATCCCGTGTGGAATCTCGTGTGAAGTCTTGCTTGCTTGTTGTTTGATTTTATTATTTGGAGATTTTGGATTAAGTTTGGTTATGGTCCCATGCGAGGGCATATGAATAAATGTAAGAGATTTGTAGATTTTAGTTGCGATTTGGGACATCACTTGAGTTTGTTCAAGGTTGATGGTCTTCATAGCACTTGGAGTTTATGCAATGTAGTTTTCTTTATTTTTGTACCTTGTGTTATGATTGATCATTATGTTGCATTCCCGAGTTTCCGCCATTGTCGGGGTGTGACAGATTGGTAATCAGAGCCAAGGTTATAGAGAACTAGGTGGAGTGGCTTATTTTTCCCCCCCCCCCCCCCCATATTATTTTATTTCTCGCCGAGACTATAACCTAAGATCCGTCGTTTAGTTGCGTATAGGATCTATGTGTGCGGTGTTCCGCTTTTGGTGTGCCTTTGTGTGTTCTTGGTTTAAGGCCTTAGTTATGACAGTCATTGAAATGAGTGGGCTCAATATTGAATATGAATGGGAAATGATGCGAATATAAGTACAGTAGCCAATGTAATTATAAGCGTGTCACAAATCACTCATACTTGGTATTGTTGTTCACACAAATCGATGTTGACACCATAGGGTGGTCTTGCGTGTATATTTGGTTTCGTATAGTAAGATATTCGATGAATGTGTGCGAGTCTTCCCACTTACCTAACATTGCCTATGTTCTCCCTCGTATAGATAATGCCTCCAAGGATGAGAACCTAAAGTGCTGGCCGGCTTGCTGCCGAATCACTAGGAGGGGGAACGGGTGAACGGGTTAGTAGAGGTGGAAGGGGTAGAAGACCTAGGGAAGGTAATGATGAGCGTGTTGATGAATTGAATGGTCAAGGAAATGGCCTAGGTATGGGAGCTAATGGGGGGTGTAGAGGGAGCTAATGGGAATGTAGGGGGGGCTAATGGGGGTGCACCCGATTTCCCAATGATCATTGCCCAACAATTGCGAAACCTCTTACCCGCCATGTTGGCCCAGGTTAGTAACCAAGGGAATGTTGGAAATCATAATGGTAATGTGGTTAATGAGAACGTTCATGGGAACGTTAGGAACATGATAGTGAATGGCAACCAGGTAGGTTGTTCAAATAAGGAATTTTTAGCGTGTAACCCTAAAGAATATGATGGTAAGGGAGGTGTTGTAGCCCTCACACGTTGGATTGAGAAAATGGAATCTGTGCATGATATGAGTGGTTGTAGTATTGACCAAAAGGTGAAATACACTGCTGGGTCATTTGTGAGTAAGGCTTTAACGTGGTGGAACTCTCAGATCTGAACGCTAAGTCGGGAAGTTGCTGTTAGTATGTCATGGAATGACTTTAAGTGTATGATGATACAAGAGTTTTATCCTAGTCATGAGATGCAAAAGCTAGAATCTGAGTTGTGGAATCACGTCATGGTCGGGGCTGGCCATGCTGCGTATACTGATAGGTTTCATGAGTTGGCTAGGTTAGTTCCACATTTGGTAACTCCTGAGAGTAGGATAATTAAGAGGTATGTGTATGGCCTTGCTCTACAAATCCGTAGGATGGTGGCAGCAACGGAGCCAAAGTCTATGCAAAAGGCTGTGCAGATTTCTGGTGCACTGTTAGATGAGGTTGTTAGAAATGGAACAATTAAGAAGGTTGAGAAGAGAGGAAATATGGGGGAACCTAGCAAGGATAGGAATGGAAGGGATGATATAAGAGGACCGAGGACTGTGATGCTTTTGGTACTAATGTGAAACAATGTAGGAAGAGAGATATGGGTACATGGCCCAGGATGCCACTGCAACTCCATCTTGAACCCCGGTGGACCTTGTCGCACAGCTCAAATGTAACCGCCCTGGTTCATTTGGAAAGGATTGTTAGATTTTCCGTCGTTACTGTAGAGTTCTTTTGTGCCCAAGGAATGTGAATCCTGCCAATGCTAGAAACCCACCTGTTAGGGCATGTTATGAGTGTGGTAGTACCGACCATGTTAGGCCAGCTTGTCCTAGATAGAATAGGGTACAAGGACCGAGAGGAAACCGTCCAAACCAAGTTGTTGCTAATAACAAGGGTCAAAGTAGTGGAAACCAAAGGAACCAGGCTAGGGGTAGGGCATTCATGTTGAGAGCAGAGGAAGAACATTGTAACGGGTACGTTTACTTTGAACAAGCACTTTGCCACTACCTTATTTGACTATGGTGCCGACTATAGTTTTGTTTCCACTACCTTCATACCTCTGTTAGGCTTAGAGCCCAGCGACTTAGGTTTCAAATATGAGATTGAAATAGCTAGCGGACAGCTAGTAGAGTATACGAGGTTATTAAAGGGTTGCAAACTAGAAATCGAGGGTCATATCTTTGACATCGACTTAATACCTTTTGGACATGGGAGTTTTGATGTGATTATAGGTATGGACTGGTTGTCTAATTATAAGGCTGAGATAATTTGCCATGAGAAGGTAGTAAGGATACCACTACCGGATGGCAACATGCTTAGAGTATTAGGAGAGAGACCGGAAGAGAAAGTGAGATTTTTTATGGGTGTTAAGAAACAAGAAGAGATTGTTGTGGTTAGAGATTTTCTTGAGGTATTCCCGGATGACCTATCTGGATTACCGCCTATTCAGGAAATTGAATTTCGAATTGAGTTAATCCCTGGAGCAACGCCGGTAGCAAAGTCTCCTTATCGTTTGGCACCTTCTGAATTGGAGGAGTTGTCGGGACAACTCAAGGAACTCCAAGATAAAGGTTTCATTCGACCAAGTGCATCGCCTTGGGGAGTGTCGGTATTGTTCGTTAAGAAGAAGGATGGTTCCTTTAAGATGTGTATTGTCTATTAGAGAATTGAATAAATTGACTGTTAAGAATCGTTATCCGCTACCTAGGATTGATGATCTATTTGACCAACTGCAAGGGTTGTAGGTTTTTCTCTAAGATAGATCTTTAGGTCTGGATACCATCAGCTGAGTGATTTCTAGAGTGCATGAGGAAGAACCATTCCAAAAGACTGCGTTTAGAAATGTTTATGGGACTTTCCGAGTTCACTGTAATTGCCCTTTGCTCTGACTATGCACCGCACTATTTTATAGATTGATGAATAGGTTGTAGACGTATCTTGATAAGTTTGTGATAGTGTTCATAGACGACATCTTAATCTACTCTAAGACTCAAGAGGAGCATGTAGAACACTTAAGGTTAGTCTTGCAAATGCTCAAAAAGGAGAAAACTGTATGCTAAGTTTTCTAAGTGTGAATTCTGGCTAAGGAATAGTGCAGTTTCTTGGGCATGTGATAAATGGTAATGGGATTCATGTGGACCCTAGTAAGATTGATGTTGTTAAGAATTGGAAAGCCCCTAGAACTCCGATTGAGGTTCGTTCGTTCTTAGGATTTGCTGGGTATTACCGTAGGTTCATTGAGAACTTTTCTAAGATAGCTAAGTCTCTTACTATCTTAACTCAGAAAAGTAAGACTTTTAATTAGGATGAGGAATAGGAATATGCATTTCAGACCTTAAAGATAAGTTGTGTAATGCGCCTGTTCTAGCTCTCCACGACGGATCAGAAGATTTTGTAGTATATTATGATGCGTCCGGGATAGGACTAGGCTGTGTGTTAATGCAGAGAGGTAAATTGATAGCCTATGCATCTATGCAGTTGAAAATTCATGAGAATAATTATTACTACCCATGATTTAGAGTTGGGGTGCGGTTTATGTTTGCCACTTAAGATCTGGAGACATTATCTGTATGGGAAAAAGAGTGTCATATATACGGATCATAAGAGTCTCCAGCATATCTTTAGTCAGAAAGAGTTGAATATGCGACAATGTCGCTGGATAGAGTTGTTTACTGATTATGACTGTGAAATTTGCTACCATCCTGGTAAGGCGAATGTGGTGGCTGATGCCCTAAGTAGGAAAGAAAGAGTAAAGCCTAAGAGAGTTAGAGCTATGAATATGATCCTTCAGTCAAGTATCAAGGATAAGATACTGATCGCTCAGAAGGAGGCTGTGGATAAATCTGCTGGATTGCAAAAAGGTTTGGATGAGATGATTGAACTTAGGAATGATGGAGTGTTGTATTACCTGGATCGAATATGGGTGCCTTTGAAGGGTGATGTGAGAACCCTGATAATGGACGAAGACCATAAGTCAAAGTACTCTATACACCCAAGAGCCGATAAGATGTATTATGATTTAAGAGATAGGTATTGGTGGCCTGGAATGAAAAACGATATAGCTGAGTATGTTAGTAGGTTTTTGACTTGTTTAAAGGTTAAGGCTGAGCATTAAAGGCCATCTGGCCTGCTCCAGCAACCTGAGATTCCCATATAGAAATAGGAAGGGCTAGCTATGGATTTTGTGACTAAGTTGCCCAGGACTAGTAGTGGGCATGACACAATCTGGGTCATTGTGGACCGGTTTTTGGATAAGTCTGGCGATTTTCTCTCCTATGCATGAGGATTATAAGATGGAAAGGTTGACTAGATTGTATTTGAATGAGATAGTTGTTAGACATGGTGTTCCGATCTCGATTATATCAGATTGGGATAGCCGTTTCACATCAAGGTTTTGGCAGTCAATGCAAGAGGAATTAGGAACTTGCTTAGATATGAGTATGGCTTATCACCCTCAGACCGATGGTTAGAGTGAGCGTACTATTCAAACTTTAGAAGACATGCTTAGAGCGTGTGTCCTAGACTTCGGAGGAAGTTGGGATGTTCATCTTCCTTTGGTTGAGTTTTCATATAACAATAGTTATCATTCTAGTGTGAGATGTGCGTTGTTTGAGGCATTGTATGGTAGGAAGTGTCATTCCCTGATTTTGTTGGCTGAGGTTGGAGAAGGTCAGTTGATAGGACCTGAGTTAGTGCAAGAGACTACTGAGAAGATCTCGCAGATTAAGGATAGACTTAAAGCTGCACGTGATCGCCGTGGAAGGGCACTATGCGTTTCGGAAAGCGCAAGAAGTTAAGTCCATGTTACATTGGGCCATTTAAGATTGTAGCTAGAGTGGGTCCTGTAGCTTATACGTTGGAGTTGCCTAAAGAATTGAAGGGAATTCATAGTACTTTTCATGTTTCGAATCTTAAGAAGTGTTTAGCGGAAGGTGATGTTGTAGTTCCGATGGAAGAAATTCAACTTGATGATAAGTTGCATATGATTGAGGAACCAGTAGAGATTGTTGATAAAGAGGTTAAGCGACTTAAGCAGAGTAGGATACCTATAGTTAAAGTTTGTTGGAATTCGCAAAGAGGTCCAGAGTTTACTTGGGAACGTGAGGATCAGATTAAGAAGAAGTACCCTTATCTCTTTACAAGTAAGGACAAAGCGATGAGAGTGGATAAGACGAGCTGAGTTCCAGGACGTCACTCCCTAAAGGTGGGGAGAATGTAACAACCCGAGTTTCAGGTCAACATCTATCCCTAGCCTAAGATAGTTATTTTTAATTACGTAAATAATTATAGTCGTTATGCTATATGTGGTTGATTAGAATTCCCATTTATTGGTGAATTTCATTCCGTGATTTAGTTTCTATTTGTTTTTAGCATTTAAGAAAGTCAGAAAAATATATTTTATTGCTCCAAGAGCGTAAATATGTTAATTTTGTATTTTTTGTCGTTTCCCCGAGTTTTTTTAAAAACCGTGTTTAAAGGTCGTGATTTACGAGGTTTAATGTTTTATTAAAGGTTTTAAACTATATTTAGTGAGACGGATTTAAAATATTTACAAATGTGATGTTACTCGTGTTTGGTAGACTAAGTAACGGAAATATAACCAATTTGTATTAAACTTGCAAGGACTTATGAAAGGAGGGGTTAAAATTGCCAATTGATCAAACTTGTATTCTATAAATAGACACACACATACACTTATAATTCTTTTATAATTTTTTCACTTGACTTGCTTTCTCCCTCCTCCTTGTCCGTTTGAACTAGCACACACACACAAACATTGCCATATCAAATTTATTACTTACATGCATTTAAATCCGATTATACCATATTAATCCTTGTTCAATCCTCTACAAATCCCACTAAAGAAACCTCACATGCAATGAGTATTTAAGAAGTTGGGTTTTTGGTCAATTTCTATTGATTTGGTGTATAAGGAAGTGTTTCTAGTTGTTAGATTAGTGTTATTTTGAAGTGGTTTGATTTGAAAAGGTTGTTTGGTTGGTCTTTGTGGTTCGTCCGATTCTAAGCAACAAGGAGAAACTAAAGTTGATTTTTCTTATAGCTTTGTGAGTGTTTACTTGTCATTATTTGTTGATTTATTTGATGGTTATTACATGTATGCAATTGTAGCTAGTTGATTCAAGTGCAAAATGGGTTTGAAAGTATTTCAAGTATGAACATATGTTTGATGGTTTTAGTACATGTTTTTAGGCTAGTTAAACATGTTGGAATGGTTGGATTTTGGTAAAAATGAGTTTTGGTAGGACTTTGTGTTGACTTTTGTTGACCAGAAAGTTTGACTTGACCATAGCGTGTCGAGAAATTTTTGAAATCTAAATTAGGCTTTTGAATATGATAAAGGATGTTCTAAGGTCCGTTTTGATATAAGGTAGGCCTTGTAACTCCTAAAAACGAAGATTTTACGGCCGAGTCAAGTTTGAGTTATTTTTAGGTAAAAAGTCAACTACGAAGTTTGACTTTTGAAAGTCAAACTTGCGTATACTTTTGAATATAGTTTATAACAAGCAAAGGATTCGTAATGTTAGTTAAACTAAGGTGAAATGATAAGTTTGGGTTATATTATCTTTACTTTCGGCACTTTCTAAAATGGATACTTTTTTGAAACGTTGTGATTTGTTAAGTAAGTCCAAAGCGAAATGTTTAGCGTCGCCACCTTGGAGATTTAGTATAATGATTGCTAGGATATTCGCAAAATAGTAAAGCTTACATAATTCTTAACAAACAAACAATGAAAGTCGAAGAATCCTTAAATGTGACATTCGATGAAACTCCTCCCCCGCCTAAAACATCACCATTGGAGGATGATGATTTAGTCGAAGAAGAAGCTATTGAGGTTAATAAAACAAAATCCTTAGGCAATGATCTCGAAGATAAATCTCTAGAAAATAATGAAATCATAAACATTAAAGAATCTAAAAGTCATCCCCTAGATAATGTTATTGGTAATCTAAATCAAAGAACTCTTAGATCACAAGCTCAAGACAAAAGTAATTTCTTTTGTTTTCTTTCAACAATAGAACCTAAAAATATAAATGAAGCTTTAAAAGATGAAAGTTGGGTAATGGCCATGCAAGAAGAATTAAACCAATTTATATCAAATGATGTTTGGGAATTAGTCCCTAATCCTATGGATATGACCATTATTGGAACTAAATGGGTATATAGGAATAAGCTCGACGAAAATGGTGTTGTATCTAGAAATAAAGCTAGGCTAGTTGCCCAAGGTTATAATCAACAAGAAGGAATTGATTATGACGAAACTTATGCACCCGTAGCTAGATTAGAATCCATAAGAATATTATTAGCTTATGCATGCGCACTAGACTTCAAATTATTTCAAATGGATGTAAAGAGTGCATTCCTTAACGGTTTTATCAATGAGGAGGTTTACGTGGCACAACCTCCAGGATTCATTGACTTCGCAAAACCTAATCATGTTTATAGACTCAAGAAAGCGCTTTACGGACTTAAACAAGCTCCTAAAGCTTGGTACGATAGATTGAAAGCCTTTCTTATTAAACATGATTATACCATGGGAATGGTAGATAACACACTCTTTACTAAAAAGAAAGACTCCAATCTCATAATTGTCCAAATATATGTCGACGACATTATATTCGGATCAACTTGTCAAGAATTGTGTGATGATTTTGCCAAGATCATGCACGATGAGTTTGAAATGAGTATGATGGGGGAACTAAATTTTTTATTAGGTTTACAAATAAAACAATTAGAAGATGGCATATTCTTTAATCAATCAAAATATATAAAAGAAATGCTTAAGAAATTCGGATTAGAAGACTCTAAGCCAATGAAAATTCCTATGTCTACGGAGATGAAACTCACGAAAGACGAAGAAGGTGAGTCCGTAGATAATACCAAATATTGAGGTATGATAGGTAGTTTATTATACTTAACGGAAAGTAGGCCCGATATCATGTTAAGTGTTTGCCTTTGTGCACGCTTCCAAGAGGATCCCAAAACCTCTCACCTTGAAGCGGTTTAACGTATCTTCTGATACGTTAAAGGCACTACACACTTAGGATTATGGTATCCTAAGGGGTCCGGCATAGAAACCATAGTATATGCGGACTCTGATCATACATGAAGATTACGTGGACCAAAAAAGCACTAGTGGTATTTGTACGTTTATGGGATGTTATTTAACATCTTGGTTTTTGAAGAAGCAAACTGCTCTTGCTATTTCCACTACCGAAGCCGAATATGTAAGCGCCGGAAAGGCATGTCAATAAGCACTATGGATGAACAAGCTCTCGTAGATTATGGCATTAATTTAGATAACATTCCTATAATGTGTGATAACAAAGGGGCTATAGATTTAAGTAAAAATCCCGTACAACACTCTCGTACAAAACACGTTGAGATTCGTCACCATTTCCTTCATGACAATGTTCAAAAAGGAAATATTTCCATAGAAAAGGTTTCATCGGAAGATAACATTGCCGACATTCTAACTAAACCCCTTAAACGTGAGCATTTTAATTACTTATGTCTAGGTTTAGGAATGATGGAATAAATTGATTAAGTACTTATTAAGTATTTATATCACTACGAATGTTAATAGGAACTCAAGCCACTTATAAGTAAACAAGAACATTGAACTACAACAAAAACAAACATGCCAAAATCAAAAAAAATTAGGAAAATATAATCGTCAGATGGGCGGCCCCCTTAGCTCTTAAAGGGCGGCCCCTTAGTGATAAGGGGGCGACCACACACATAAGGGGACCGGCCATCTAACAGTCCGTAAAAAAATTCTTTTAAATTTGTGTCTAGGATTCTATTTTGCACAAAATCAAAGATTGAGAATTTCTCAAAAGTTAGTTTTTCTTTTATACGAATTCGCTTATTAGTAAATACTTACAAACCTTGGTTTTGCTAAGATTTAAGCTTCAAAACTTATATACTATATATATATATATATATATAGGGGCGCGTTCAAGTGAGAAGGCTAATTTTTGTGAGAAAGAAAGAAGAGATCCTAGCCTTTCATTCATCCCTTCTTTTTTATAATCTAAAGGCTTAGATTAATCTACAAATTACACTAAATGTGATGACAGGGTTATTTTTGTCAATTCAACCCACCAAACATCATATATAATATGAAGGAAAAAAACACACATACCGAAGGTGAAACTTAGTCGTCTGCAACAACCTACCTTCAACAAAATGCCATTCAAACCATCGGTTCACCACCAGAACAAACCACCACTACTCCTCCATAATTATCGCTTCACCTATTCACCTTTTACAACCTTCTACCGTCGTTCACCGTCAAACACCATATTCTACCGGAATCGCTATCGGAATCACCACCGGAATCTGAATAGATCATAAAAATCATACAATTGGACAACAATGAAGAAGGATATTTTCATGAAATTAGGTCAACAAAAGATGATATTGATGAAGAAGATTAATCGAGAGAAGACGTTCGGTTATCTGAGTGAGTGTGAAAAACTTCTGTTGAATTCTTTGACTTTAATGTACTTTTGTCACTTCAAGAGAAGACGTACAGGTATCAGATTAGCGGAAGTCGTGAAATATATACTTGAGCTTTCATGATGTGTCTTTAGTGTTGTTTGTCAGTTAATGGTTATGAGCATGTGGTATGAATCTTTTGTGAGTTCAAGCGGGAAACAGGTACCTTCACCACCATCATTTAAGTTTCCTGCAATTATAACAGTTTAGCAATATAAGAGGGGGGACAAATTATGGCTTTGGTCATTCGCCCGTGTTTGGTTGGAAGTACCTTTGAATAAGTGAGGATCGACCTGTGATCAGGTTGATTCATTAGAAGAATATCTTGTGTCAGGATTTCCAGCTGAAGTATAGAATCTTTCTAACATATTTGCTTTAGATTCATCTAACTTAACAATGTTCCTTATTATCTGACATCTCATAGCAGACAACACGATAAGAGTGAACCAGTGGAGTTACTAGCTCACGACTTGAATAGAAATATTGATTGAAATATCAATCAACGTGTCACTTGCTAAAGTAGTTTGGGACACATCGTGAGTTCTCTGTTAATCATTTCAACATTCATCATCAATAGTCTATTCATATCCTGGATCAAGTTTAATTACTTATAGAAAAGCACCATTTTTTTTTTTACAGTTGTCACAAGTTTGATTCATTAAATGAATCGTTACAAGTTACTACCATGAGCTTGTTTGATATTGGCTCAAGCACGATTTCCATCTTCATTGTGAATGAATTCACTCTGAGGTTCCGCCAAAACTTGGTATTAACTTGAAATTGCTCCAGTGGCATCTTGTAGATGTTCATATCATTGAGTAGCAGTGTGAATTCGCAAGTCTGTACTCATGTAACGACTCTCCTTTCTTGTAAGTGAACTTATCAAATTCATCGTACAACTTACACTCTCGTTATTGCTTTGTTAACGACATTCCTTGCATGAGCAGCTTAATCTTCTCCCAAAGATCCATGGCTACACGATGTTGTCACTATGAGCATAGATTTCTATTGGAAGGCATTGCGGAGAATGATATAATTGCTTTGATGTAACATCGCTTGAATGCTTCTGCAGGGGTGAGCTCAATATATTCCTTACAGTCTTGTTACACCAATCACTGGATTGATAGCCAGACGAATGTGTCCTTTCTCAATGGAAGCATGGATCATATCTACCATAGTGGTCAATTAATTCATATAAAGTTCCATTATGCTTTTCTTAGAATAATTACAAATGTTTTTCAAGCATCTGTGAGTGTGTATTGTCACCACCGAGGAGAAGTGACTTTATAGCAAGGAGTCGTCATTGATAACGTACTGGTATCCAAAAAGATTACTAATTGATCGATCGATGGTAGAATGTAAATTGTGTTTTAATGTAGTAGTGTTGTTGAGTCTTGAAATAATTTCTTGAAAAACTTACGGGATTTTTACATTTCTTGACAAAACCGGGGAAAATAAGTTAATGTTTCTCGGGGACTACTTCTCGAGTAAAGGAGATATATTGAACCTGTAATTATTGTTATGGCATTGGTCTGTCCTACGATTCCTGCCAGTTTCTTCTAGTATTCCTTGTAGTACCCAATATGATTGCAACACGAAACTGTACCTTGCTCCTGTTTTCAGCATTTTTGCATATGATTGGTAGTTTCAGTTGCTTCATATTAAAGATAGATTCAAGGACTATGATATTAGTTATTTAGAACTTCCTCCCCTCTATCACACAAACAACATCCATTAAACAACTATCATAATCCAAACCGCTATAATTACACATTTTAGATAATAATTAACAACAAAAATCCTAATTTACTCGCCCTTTGATATTTAAAAAGTATGAATAAAGATTATACAAATAGGACCACCAAGAGCCTATCCTTCATGAAAACATTAAAATATCCATATGTGTGAGTGTTTGTGAAATGTATTGTGTGTATGTTTTTGGTATATAGTGTGTTGGTTTTTTTTTAGACATGCACATCTAGTCCAAAGACAAAAAAATTTCATTGCAAGCTATGCATTGCTCAAAACGTGTTATATAATTTACACGATTACTTAACTTTCTCTTTATTGTCTTCTAGATATATAATATATGTATATATGGTAAACTTTGTTTGTGCAATTAGACTAGGTTTAAATGTTTCAAATGGTTTGTGTCATCACCCGCCACTCCTCGTACAATTGGCGGAAAACTCGGGGTGGCGAATGCAACATTAATGATCATCATAACACGCATAGGTACAAAAATAGTGATACCAACATACATTGCATAAACCAAGTTCTAGATGAGAGCACCACTCACCTTCACAACTCAAAGTGATGTCCCAAATCGCAACTAAAAACCACTAATCATCTTACTTTTGTATATTCATATTTGCCCACTCAGTAGGATTCATTACACCAAATCTTTAATTCCCAATAAATATATATATATATATATATATATATATATATATATATATATATAACTAAAATACCAAATACCAAATTATAGTATAAGAGAAGTATTCCAAAAGGTTTTTAAGAAGATTGATTACTTTTATCCAAAGTAAAATCCAAAACCTTCCCGAGTCGTATCCCGACGAGGCGTGAATTGAAAATCAAGGTTAAGTTCGTGATCGCGTGATTGAATAATCAATGATTTTGATTTTGTATTCTATTTCTACTAATAATATGTAAAAACAAATAAAGGCAAGCAATAAATTAAAACAATTAAAGACTTAACCTAAAAACGTTTACGGGAATTTAAAACGTGTCACACCCCCAGACGGGGCCTGGACGGAATACGTGTCCGAGGGCGTGACTTCATCATACTTCGAACACAAGGCACAAGAGAACGACCACTAATGGACGTTTTGAAAATCATAACTCGTTGCATTATTTAAAAATAGACAAGTTTTACAAGATTTAAAAGAAAGTAAACATTTGCGGAAGCATAAGTAAAATGTAGCGGAAGCATAATTTAGTTTTAAAAGATAGCGGAAGCGAAATTTATGTTTTTCAAAAGACAACGAGTATGATAATTTGATAAGTCTTGAAATAGGGTATCATATTGCACGTAGACTCCACATAGCACGTCAAGAAGTCCAAAGCTATTCACCTGAGAAAAACATGCTAAAAACGGTCAACATAAAGTTGAGTGAATTCATAGGTTTAAGTAAAACATTTACGAGGATAAAAAACGTTTAGTGAATACAGCTTCACTCAAAGTATTATGAAAAGTGTTTAGTAATTGGAAATGTTCAACCAAAGTAGTGTGGACCACAAGATTTCAAAGCGTATGTGACAATCTTAGCAGTTTACGATTTCACATACAAAGCACATGTGACCGTTATAACAAATACAACTTCACATGCAAGTATTTATTGTTGCGCTAAGCTCATGACACCGATGCTAATAACAACAGGGCATATCATATCATGCCACATAGTATTCCTGCCCTTAACTGGTGTCCCAAACCAAAGACCACCACAACGCACATCGACATGACATATATCCGTTTGTTCTTCGTTAAGTGGAACCAAAGCAGATAGGGATAATTAGTCCCAATAGATCTATTTATTCAGTTTTATCGTAAAATAATAGAAATTTTAATGAAAATGCTAAGTATATAAATTTTTATAAATTTCGGCATGACCTAGTCGTTTATACGTCGTGTTCCATTTTACAAACACATCGTTTATCTTAATCAAATATGTCAAGTTATATCCGCGAGTTGTTTTAATATATATATATATATATATAAATATATATAATATAACTATATATATAATATATATATATATATATAATATAGTGTTAACTTTATTTTCACAACAATTAAGTGCGAGAACCTGCGAGAACCTCAAAACAACTTGCACGTCTACAAAATCAGTATTTCTGTACATATGTTTCCTAAAAGAACAAATATGTTTAAAAAAAACATATTTGTTTTAAGGAATTTGATGAGAAATTGGAAATATAATTTTTTTTAAAACATATTTGTTTAATTTAGAATATATGTGTAAAAATACATTTATTGAAGGCGTGCATGTATGTTTTTGAGAGTTCTCGCAGTTCTCGCACTTAATTTGTTACTGAAAATAAAGTCCATATATATATATATATATATATATATATATATAAACTAGATCGATCGACTAACAAAATAAACAAAACCAAACGCACTCTTATATGCCGTTAAACTCATATCCAAACGCACCCTTACGGGGTCATTAACCGCAAAACCAAACAGACCCTTATGGGCTGTTAAATGCGAAACCAAACGCCCTATATGGGCTGTTAAACCCTGATCCAAACGCCCCCTTACAGCCGTAAAACACAAATCCAAACACCCCCGTTGGCTGTTTAAACGCAGAAACAAACACCCCTTTCGGGTTGTTAAATCGCAGCAAACAAACGCCCCTTTGGGGGCTGCTGTCTGCAGAACCAAACGCACCCCTTGGTGCGGTGAATATCAAACGCACCCTACTCGTTGCAAAAACTAAACGCACCCTTTTTAGTAGTAAAACCAGAAAACAAACACACCTTTAAAATCAAATAATACAAATAAACTTAAACAAATATATATTTAACCATCCAAATAGGAAAAAAGGGAAGAAGGTGGTGGTGGTGCGCGGCGGCTGAACCGCGGTGTTGAGGTTGTGAGGTAAACGATGAATGGTGGGGTGGCTCAGTGTGAATGAGTGCGAAGGTGGTGAATGATGATGAACGCGTACCAGGTGATGGTACCAAGGGATCGGGTGTGACGTTGCGACGGTTGAAGGGCTGCCACGAAGGTGGGGTGGCGAAGATGAGTGATGGTGCAGGGATGATTACGATGGAGCTTCGTGGACTTGAGCGGGGTGAAGAGTGATTATAGTCGAACGTCGGGATGTTGGCCAGGAAAAAGGAGGCGCCGGAAAAACTGTCGCGAAAAATAAGAGAAATGAGGGAGGCTAAGGTTTGATAATTATGGAAAATGAAACCCTAATTGATATCTATACAAACTTGAAACCTTATAAAATAAAGTGGCAAGTGTAACAAAGTTATAGGGTGTATTTTGTAAATATTTTATCACAGGGACCAAAAGTATAATATTTTTGTTAAATAATTGTTTCGAGACTTATCGTTTGGACTAGATTAACGTCGAAATAAAACATAACGAAACTCGCACCAGTTGCGCTCCAAAAAATTTTTTCCCATAAAAAAGAGTATTAATACAAGATTATATTTTATAAATGTTTTTATAAAATATATATTAATAATGTATAATATTATATTTGGGTATCACGCAGCTTTGTCCGTAAAAATAAAACTTATTTGACAATCCGCGTTTTTAAATATCGATTTTAAATAAATAGAATAAAAATTAATTAAATATTTTTATTTAATGAAAAGTGATAATTAAATTTAAATCTAATTATTTTGTGTCGGTACGCGTTGTATGCGGTTTTCAAAACTTTACGAGGCTATTTTAGTCATTTTCTGCTTGGTTTCGTGTCTCGGGTAAAACTGAAAAGTTGTCCGGAATGTCGTTTTACATCAAATTGCTTTAGTGTCCGAGTTGTGAAAACAGGATTTAGCGGGTCGTTTTTGATAAGTCAACTTAGGAATAACATATATCTTTTCGTCTTCAAGTCAAATAAATTTCAAAAATATATTTGTAAATGAGGGATTATAATAATATTTATGATTTATTTTTTAAATACGTTTCAAAAAATTTCCGGCTACGCGGTAATCGTTTTTATGTGACCGTAAAATGTCAAAAAGTCAAGTCGGAACCAAAAGTCAAAGGGTAAAATAGTAATTTAAAGTTTTGAAATTTGCGGAGTGTGACATTACCTACCCCTAAAAAGGAATCCCGTCCCGGGATTCGATTTTTGTTAACCGATGGCGTGTCCAAGAAAATATTTAAGATTTTAAATAACTACTTTTACACGTGACGTTGATACTTTATTCAGCAGAAATTTGATGCTTATCGACACTTCTATAACCATAAATTTGGCTAGGTTTGACCAGGTATATATATTTCCAATCAGAAATTGGGTATTTCAGAAAAATATCATTATAATTTTTTATTAATGCTATAAACGTGTTATAAAGAAAGTCTCTTAATGGTGAAAATATCAAAGGGGAAGAATGTAGGCGCGTGGGTATGTCTGTATAAAGTTTTAAATGTTTCAGGGCAGAGATATCTGGTTTCTGATATCTGTGAGGTTCGACGATCAATATCGGACGAGGCTAAAGAATGTAAGTATTCAACTTTCTTAGGAAGCACGAGGATGTATCGTGACTCAACTCACCTTAAGCAAAGGAGGAGAATAAAGTATAACCGAACGGCTTTAATCGCGACTTAATAAATTAATGCGACCGTAAACGAGAAATATAATAACCACGAAACGTTGCACCACAACGTTTTAAATAACGAAAATAACACCCATATATGTTTTGTGCTTTTATTTTAGACAACAAATGTTATCTTAAGACCGTTAGTTATGAAGATGTTACGACGTTCTTATTAAAAAGTTACTATTAAGTAAGTTTTTATTTTAGGAAATTTTAGTTTTCGAGACGTTATTATCCATCCCCTAATCTAATCGTTATCCACCATATTTATCAAAAACGAACTATTGACACCCAAGCGTCTAACCAAAAATCCCTTAGCTCGATATATATAATATATATATAATATATATATATATAAATATATATAAATATATATAATATATAAATATATATTATATATTAATATTATAATAAAATATAATATATATATATAAAAACTTGCTATATTTAAAAACAACCATCGGCAATGACTTATCATTTTAAGAAAATTCCTAAACCTTTGTTTTGATATTAAGAAGCTCTACGAATATTTTCAAAGACTTTCGACACTTACTAAACCTTTCGAAACATTTTAAAACATTCCTTACACCTCATTTTAAAACTCCGCGACCAGCACTATATTTTTAATAAATCACCCATTGTGACTTTGACAAAAAGATCCATGAACACTGATCATATTTTCCAAACTATCCAAACTCATTTATGCCAAAACTAATCAACCAAAATTCATTATGTATTCAAGCCTAACCTCATCGCCATCCTTGTTGCAACCACAGAAATCTCAACACCCATCAACAAGAACGAATTTAATATCCGAAACCATCAAAAATCTTTATTAAAATAATTATTCATTAGATAATAAATTAAAAAATCATACTCATAAAAAAATCATATGGGTCGTGAATCAAAAGTATAAGAATACAAACAACAAATAAACTAAACAAACTGTTACGAAATGCGGATAGTGGACATTTCAAGAAACAATAACTCCCTAATAATAAATGTCAACAATGATAGGAAGCTCACGGAAGAAGCTCGAGGAGTGGAAATTATGGATCGTGAAGTCAAGCAACTAAAACGAAGTCATATTCCTATAGTCAAAGTGTGATGGAACTCTAAAAGAGGACCAGAATTTACATGGGAACGCGAAGATGAAATTCGTGCCAAATATCCTCATCTGTTTTCAAACATCACTTCAAAATCCAATTAAATCTCGGGACGAGATTTCTGTAAGGATGGGGGACTATAACAACCAGCAAATTTTCATCAATGTAAATATCCATCTATTAAGTTAGATGCAATGTACTATCTATCTATTATATATGAACCACCTTTTTTAGGGAAATTTTTTGCTTTATTACATTACTTGCATTACCAATATCTCAATATGCAACATAGCTTGCATATCTAAAGTTAACGAGCTCACGCAACCTACCTATAGCAATCCTATCTATATATATGTAAAGCAAACATCATAACATGTCAAGTCAATATATTAATATCATTTTTACAAAGTACATTACTCATAAAATATACCATTTGCAACGTTATATCAAGACAGACCTTAAACCATTATCATGTACCTCTAAAATCCTAATTCCATGTAAAGTTAATATCTAAAGTGAATGCACAAGCTACTAAAGCATATTTACAACTAATATAACATCTCATTTGAAATATAAACTCCCTCCAAGTCAATGTACAAGTTCTTTAAAGCATAATGTACAACTCATCAATACACGACATCCAAAATAACCATTTTACCTCTGTTTTTCTAAGGAAACTTATACAATCTATTAAGTACAAGTTACAAGCAATTCATGCACTTTAATTACATTCCATACTCCTTCTCATTTTATGAAATTACAAGAAATCAAACTAAGAAACCCTAAACCGAGCTAGTTTCTAAATCGTGACCCGTTTCTTGGTTCTTATCCATTTTTAACCTCAACCATTATTCAAATAAGTTGTAATAACATAAATTAGAACATTATAAATCACATTCCATCATTACATCATCATTTCAACAACAATGTACAAGAATTATACCTAGAAAACCCTAATCGAACCCTAATTTGAACTTTTGACCCGTTTACTCATTTTTGCCCATTTTAAACCCAAACCACCTATCAAAACTTATTGTAAATACTTAATATAATTCTTTTGATCCTTAATCTATCATTACTAATCAAATGTACTCAAAAAATAACTAAGAAAACCCTAGTTCGAGCCCTAAGAAACCCGCAACCCCCATTTTTGCTTTTTGACCCATTTTGAAGCTACTCCTTGCAAACAAGCACCTTGATGACCCTCCTACTTGCTTCTATAGCAGCTTACAAGCACCTCTCCTAAATATCTAGCTCACAATTTGGTTACAAAAGCTCCACATCACCTCTTTGTCTCTTTTTCTACCCGCGACACCACAAGAACAAACCACCACCCTCAAGCTAGTTTCTAGCCATGGAAAATCATCATGTAGCCTTCCCACATGACCCTCTAGCTGATACATATGTCCTAACTTGGCCTCTAAGTCTCTTTAGCCTCCAAGGTTGATTTCGAGTATAAATAGAGGGGGTAAACCCTTCATTCAAACTCATCCCCCACATCTTCTTTTATAACCCATTCTAGCAACTTATCTCTGCTCAAAGAAGTTCCTAAGAAGCCCCAAGATCAATAATCAAGAGAAAGATTGAAGCCTTGAAGCCCCAAAGAACCATTTCTAGGCGTATAAAGAGAAATGACCCATTTCGACCCGTTTTCCTCCATTTTTGATTCTCAAAGCTCAAACCCAAGTTTCTTATGATCCATATCTGCTCTTACACTTGTATAATGTTCATATGATCATACTTGAACTCATGTTAAAGCTTTTAATCTAAAAATCTAGGGGTTTTTCCATTTTGATCCAAAATCAAACTCATAAACCCTAATTCTATGTTTTTATTTAATCTAAATGTTATAATGGTTTAATGTTGCTATAATATATCTTAAATAATGTTAATATAACAACTTTATTGATTCTTGAAAGAATTTGAATTAAAAACCTACGCGTTTTCGTTTTAAAACCCTAATTCGACCCGTTTTGATTTCTGGCTTAACGAATCGTTATTTTAAACTTTTGTTACATTAAACCTTCATATTTTAGCCTATTTTAATAAGCTATAACCTGCAAATATCTTTTGGAATGTTAAAATAAGCTTGCATGGCCATTCAAACTTGTTTTGTAAATATTATCCATGCAAGGGGTATATATCGTAACTTTCTGAAACATATAACTAAAAGGACTAAAAATGTCATTTTATCAAAGTTATAACTATAGGGGTCTATTATGTCACTTTCCAAAGTACAAGGTTTACTTTGTACATCTTTTAAACTAGAAGGACCAAACTCGTAAAAGTGCAAACTCCAAGGGTATATTTTGCCATTTTTCATTCTTAAGGGTCTAAAATGTAACATTTTGAAAAAGTAGAAAAATATGTTCAAAACATTATAAGACATAACTTTAATTAACGCTTGATGTGCTGATCGTTTCCAGTTATCAAGCAATACGCTTAAAACCAATTATATCGTATCACAATACTAGAGAGCTTCATATTAAGAGGTTTCATCTTGGTATTACGTTCTGACAGAGTTGTTGGCTTTACGATTTAAAGTGCCCTAACTCCTCAAACGTTTACTGAATGACCTCTAAATTATGATGGCCCGAACGGTGATACAATACTCCATAACAATTCAAAAGTCATCTACGTATCGCCAGACCGCCCCCGCCGATGAATAATAGGTACCACCACTCCAGGCAGAGTTAGTGAGCCGTGTCATAGGCGACCATTTCGCTCAGTTTGGGGGGCACTTGAGTCAGCCGCCGGCGCCCGACAGCGTTCTGGCCCCTATCTAATTTTTGGGCCAATTCCCCCTTTGTACTACCAAAAAATGAGATTCTTATCTAATCCGAGTTTGCTGCTCAAACCATTACCAAACTAATAGCTATTCCATTTAGTACTTCAGGTGCTTCTGTTGCGTATAATGTAAATCCAGTAGCGGCTCAATTCCAACGAGCCTTTCAAACTAGTACTTTTTGTAATCGACTCTATAGCTTCTTTAATAAACGCTGGTTCTTTGATCAAGTTTTTAATGACTTAGTAGTCAGATCATTCCTGCATTTTGGATATGAAGTTTCATTTGATGATTTAGACAAAGGTACTATTAAGATATTGGTCCCTTATGGTATCTCGTACACATTCCAACGATTGGTCGAGCGAATAAGTCAACTTCAAAGTGGATTTCTTGTGAGAAGAGTGCGTTATGACCCGTGGCCGCCTGCCTAGTGGGGGCGGCTCCTCCGTTGTGGGTAAACGGGAAACCCAACTCTACGAACCCGATGAAAGGCTACACAGCAGCAGTGTAAAGACATGAGCTTTTTGTAGTGCTAGCAGGAATGAAAGTGAATGAATCACATCCCCTATTGAGTAAAGTGCTTACGCCCCTTTAGAGAGAGGGATGCGCTAGCGCTTGACTAGTAGAATAGGGGGCTGGGAAGCTCTTGCTTGCTGTCTACTTCGCGAGCCTTCACTGCCCCGTTCTGTAACTTACCTGCTTCCGTCCGTCCAAGAGGCTGAAAAAAAAGAGAAAGAGGCGCCTATCTAGCGGGAGTCGTTTCGGTTGTATGCCACGAGGTCCCTATAGATAAGGGGACAAGTAAAGCATCGCTTTTGGGCGCATGCAACCCTCTACCATTTATCACATTGCATTCCATTGGTTCGTATTGTATTGTACCGTATCAGACCAGATACATCTATTAAGTGAGAGAAAGGTAATATATTGCATTCTATTTTCTTCATTTTGATATTGATAGGGATCCCCATTCATTCCTAGATCCCTGAATTGATTGTCCCTACCTAACTACATGGTAGTAGTCTAGGGAGCGCAATTGCTAGAGCACAAGAGAATGAAGAGTAATGATTCAGCAAGAGCAACCGGATGGACTACTATAGTGAGTCTAGTGACTACTAGAGTAAAGTTAAGTCAAAAGGTATGGTATAGCAGCCTTTTCGAGCGAGCCTCTGGGATCTCCTGTAAACCCCCATGATGTTGTAAAGGGAGGATATTAGGGCAAGCAGTGAGTGGAGATTCCCCTGCAGAGAGCCGGATGAGGGGAGACCCTCACGTCCGGTTCGAAAGGCGGGGATATCCCGACCCTACTATCATTATGCCTTTGCAATGTTACTTGGTTCAACTCTATTTGTGAGTGTGTGTTTTTTAGGGATTTGATTGTGTCATGTTAAGTGTTAAATAAGGGAGGGAATTCTAATAAGAAACTCAACTAATTAACACATGGAAAAATGCATCTACCCTTATGTGAGAGGCACATGTAGCTTTCAACGACTACATTTAACGGGGTTAATAAAATCGGACTGAAAGTTAAACGAAACTATGTCTTTTAGACCAAAATCAAAACTTTTTGAATTGTTGGACCAAAAGTGAAAACGCAACAAACCACAAGGACCGAAAATGCAATTAACTCATTAATTTGTTTCAATAAATTCAGGCTACAAATAACAAACTGCAATTGATCATCAACTATAAGCATCTTATAAAGCATTCAATAACAATAATAAACTATCGGACGGAAAACACATCGTTTCACAATAACCTTTTGACTTGGTCGAATCTAATTGAATGTTTTTTATTTTCATTCCTTGTGATTTTTTTGGTTTGGATTGTGAAAACAAGACTGAGAGAGAGAGAGAGAAAGATAGAGAGAGAGAGAGAGAGAGAGAGAGAGAGAGAGAGAGAGAGAGAGAGAGAGGGGG
>BQNB010052146.1:0-40629 GCA_026074375.1 Tanacetum coccineum
TCCGGTTTTATATTTATAAAATCTTATGATATATTTATTAATCGATTTATATAAGTCAAAACCCACTCTAAAGGTTGTTTCTGCTCACCCAAACACGCCCTTGTGCATTTCTTGCTCACCCAAACACACCCTTATGCACTTCCTGCTCACCCAAACACACCTCTTGGGTGTTAACTGCCAATCCAAACACTTCCTA
This sequence comes from Tanacetum coccineum, assembly GCA_026074375.1. Lineage (NCBI taxonomy): Eukaryota > Viridiplantae > Streptophyta > Magnoliopsida > Asterales > Asteraceae > Tanacetum > Tanacetum coccineum. The sequence goes on from BQNB010052146.1 coordinate 197, forward strand.
ATCTGTTTTTTGCCAAACCAAACACTCCCTAATCTGTTTTAGTTCAACCAAACGCACCTTTAGTGCGAGACTGCCAAACCAAACGCACCTTTAGTGCGCGACTGCCAAACCAAACACACCTTTACTGCGCGACTGCCAAACCAAACGCCCCTGTTGGCGTTAACAGCCAAACCAAACACACCCCTTGGGTGTAACTCAGCAAACCAAACGCACCCCTTATGGTTATTATCCAAACCAAACACAAACCAAACGCACCCTCTGGTGCGGTTTACCACCGGAACAAACACCCCTGTGGGGTTTTTAATAAAAACAAACGCACCCTTTATGGGTGGTTGGCATCCAAACGCACCCTAGGGGTGGCTGAACAGCCAAACCAACGAACCCTTGGCGGTGAAAAAAACACAAACCGAACCGCACCCTCTTCGGTGTTATGAACCCACAAACCAAACGCCCCTTTTTCTGTTACTAAAAACCAAAACGCACCCTATATTGTTATTGTTGTGGTGGTGGTGCGGCTGTGGTGATGTCGGTGGAGTGGAGGTGATGTTGTGGTGCGGTGCACCGGCTGGAGTGGTGGTGATGGTATCAGGGGTGGTGGTGGCAGCGCGTGGAGGTGTGTGGTGGTGGGGATCGCGTAGATCCGTTGGTGAGGAGCATCTTTGGACTCGGTCGAAAAACTCGCCGAAAAAGTTTTCCGGTGGCGGTTGGGTGGTGGCCCCCGGCGGCTGGCCGAAAAAAGGTGGCCGGATGATTGGGAGAGAAGAGGGAAGTGTATGTGTTTTTATATCTTTTTAAATGAAATAAAATTATAACTTTTTATATATATATTAAAGTTATAAATTAAAGTGATAAATGCCCAAAAAAGTTTAGGGTTAATTACACTATAAATATTTCACAGGATCCAAAAGTGTAAATTTTGGTAATAAATCTGGTGTCGGTGACCTTTGGACTACTCAGTTAATGATGATTCATGACACGAAACGTGCCCATTGCGTTCCAAAGCATGTTTTTCCCATAACAACGAGTACTCACAAAACGCTCAAAATTTTTTCATAAACGTTTTAATAAATTTATTTTAAAAACGTTATATATATTTAATATATCGTAATATGATACTGATAAACTTTTGTCCGAAAAATGATTTTTAACTCTGAATATTGCGACCTTCAACAAACTCACTGAATTAAAAATTAATGACTAATTATATTAAATATTTTTATTTATAAAAAAGTGTTAATTAAATAACTAATTTTAATTATTCATTCCTGTTTCTAAAATACTTATTATCGAGGGCATTTCAGTCACCTTTAGACTATTTTCGGAGTCTCGGTCAAAACTACAAAGTTGTCTAGAATACTTAAAGATTATAAACATCAAATTTGAAGTTTGTAAGAGTACCTTGTCGCCGAAAACCGCGTGATCACACAAGATGCTGCTCGTATTTTTGATAAATCATTTAGGAAATAACATAACTCCTTTAAATAAGAATCCGAAAAAAATTATCGTCACAGCGTAATCGCTTCTTTATGTGACAATAAAAGACCAAAGTCAAAAAGTCAAGTCAGACACCAAAAACAGTCAAAGGGTAAAATAGACGATTTTTAAAGTTTTGAAAACTGCCCGAATGTTACAACACCTTTATTCTACTAAATATTTTGGATATTCTCTTCGTTCTTCTTCGTTAGTTTAGATCTTCAATCCTCAAGGGGATTGTGGAGGTTATGATTAAGAGGTTGAGGTAAGGAATGAATTGAAGAATGTATTGGTAATATTTGAAGATGTATTAGATATGATAGGAATGAAGTGAGGGATGGTTTGGAAGTGAAAATTCGTATCTATTTATAGGCTGAGTTTGGGGTCTAAGTGCAGCGCACTTAAAAGATTGTGCGGCGCACTTAGGGTGTAAATGCGAGGAGTATTTAATTCCATTTAATTATTCTTCATAGACTGATAGGAAGTGTGGCGCACAAAGTTATTTGTGAGGCGTACCTGGTGATTAAATGCAACCTTCATTAATTGTTGGACTCGATGGAAAGTGCGACGCAAAGTGTAAGTGCTCCGTACTTTTGGCTTTTTTAGCCTTGGCCCTTTCTTTTCTTCTATCTTGCTTTCCAATAACCGTAAAAATTTAAACTTTACTTCCTTTAAGCTCGGGATGACTTCAAGTGAACATGCACATAATTTATGTTATTAAGTATCGAAAGTTTATGAGAAATGATAAAATATATATAAATAACGCCGCTAAAACATGTATAATTTAGGCGTTATCACTCCTCTTTCTTTAGTAACTCCAAGATTTGCTTTAAATGCTCTTAATGCTCTGCTTTGTTACGGGAGTGTATTAGGATGTCGTCTATGAATACTATCACAGACTTGTCCAAATACGGTTCGCACACTCAGTTCATGAGATCCATGAGTACCGCCGATGCGTTGGTTAATCCAAAAGGCATTACTTGGAACTCGTAATGACCATAACGAGTCCTAAACACCGTCTTTAGAATATCCTCCTCACGAACTCTGAGTTGGTGATAACCGGACCACATGTTGATCTTCGAGTAAACACTCAATCCTTGCAATTGGTTAAACAAGTCGTCAATTCTTGGAAGCGGATAACGGTTCTTCATAGTAAGCTTGTTCAACTCGTGGTAGTCAATGCACATCCTGAAAGATCCATTAATATTTTTGACAAACAAAATCAAAGCTCCCCAAGGCGAGGAACTTGGTCTTATGAATCCCTTGTCAAAAAGTTCTTGTAATTGGGTCAATAGCTCTTGCATTTCCGACGTGGCTAATCTGTACGGGGATCATGCTACTGGTGCAGCACCCGGTACTAAGTCGATTTGGAATTCAACTTATCGGGTCGGTGGAAATCCTGGCAAGTCTTCTGGAAAATCCTGCACGATCGGCACATCCTTAAGTCACTTCTCCTCTGACTTGTCTCCCGTCTTCTTTTTAGTAATCTGTACCAGAAAGATATGCCACCCTCTTGGAATATACTTCTGAGTCTTGGTGCATGAGATGATATTCAGTCTTGAGTTACTTCCACCATCGCTCCTATCACCTTGAATGATTAGTATTTCATTGCCATAGGGAATACGAACAATCTTTTCGTCACAAACAATTACAGCGTGGTATTTGGAGAACCAATCCATACCAATGATCACATCAAAACTACCCAGCTCTACGGGCATTAAGTCGATATTGAACATGTGACTTAGCAAGTTTAAAGTGCAACCCCCAATTTTAGTGCAATGGAACCCCAAACGACTCGTTAGTTCCGATAGCTTAATTCAACGACAATAACAAACGTCTCAATGCAAGTTGAGACAAGTACAGTCAATTAAGGTACATAAAGGTATCCGTTAGCTAATTCAACGGCATAACTAACGTCTAATGCAGTTGAGACAACGTCAATTAAGGGACTAAAGGTAGTCGATACAAAGTTTCTATCGGTGCCAGACTCAAATAAGATGAATGCATAACGATTATTGAGGAGAAACATACCCGTGACAACGTTGGAGTTTTGGTTGGCTTCTCCTCCTCCTAACGCATATGCTCTCCCATAGGCTTCTCCATTTGCAGCTTGGTTCCCACGATTCTGATTCTTTAATTTCAGGCATTCATTCCTGAAATGTCCTTATCTTCCACATTCATAATAGGTGACAAAAACCCTTTGATTCACCTCAAGGGATCTCTGATTTGTATTAACAACAGAGTCTTACAATCCCTAGCCAAGTAGCCAACCTTCTTATAGTTATTGCACTTCGTTGTGCATGATCCAACATGGTGCAACTTGGACTTGTTGTAGTACGGCTAACTTCTAGTATATCCTTTCTTATCATTGGCCCCCGCCTTGTAAGCTCTTGCTACATTCTGTCTTTTGAAAGTTGGTTGCTGCACACGGTTATTCTTAGGTTGTTCTCCCACTTTTGCTTGTTTTTAGCTTGTTTAGCAGCAAAAGCACGCACCTTTTGATCCATTAAACTGTTTGCCATCCTGATGGCATCTTGAAGTCTGGTCGGTTCAGATGAGGTCACATTCCCTTGAATGCTATTAGGAAGTCCTCAGATTTACCTCTTGATCTTATCTTCTTCTTCCGGAACCATTCTTAGACACAACAATGACAACTCCTGAAATCATTATGTGTACCAAGCAACATCGGTTCCCTTTACACTCAAGTTTCATAACTCAATTTCTAACTTCTAGATTTCATTTCTTGGGTAGTAAACTTCAATCATCAATTTCATCAAATCCTTCCATGACATGCCGTAAGCTTCATCAATCCCTATAGTCTGAACATGGGAGTTCCACCGTGTCAGAGCACCATCCAACAAGGTGCATGTAGCAAACTTCACTTGAGAACCCATGGCATAGTTGCTGATGCGAAACACGAACTTCATTTTCTTAAACCATCTCATTAATCCTGCGACTCCTTCAGTCCCACTGAAGTTGCGAGGTTGGCAGTTGAGGAAATCCTTATAGGTACAAGCCTGAGCAACGGGCGCAACTCCTCCTACACCTCCATTTACCTCATTACGGTTTCCAGCTTCGTTCCTATTCCCATTTCCTCCTCTATTCTTATTGTTCTAATTTTCTTCTTGCATCTCCAACAAGTGCCCATACATCCCCTGAATCACCTCCTCATGCTCATCCATTCTCTCCCCGACAGTCGGATCAGGATGAACAGGTAGGATGAGGGGATCTGCTACAGCCTCAACAGTGGCCTCAATAGTATCCTCCTAGAGTGATGCAGCTGACGAACCCCTAAACCTCTTACGAGATGGTACGCGGTCAGCTGGTATAGATGACAACGATGCTGGTGCTGGTACAACTGCTGGTAGTGATGAAGTGGGGGACCTGCATCTCTTATGAGATAGCCTAAAAGAAACTGATGGTGATGGGGTAGAATAAGATGATAACTGATACCTCCTACGATGCAATGGTCCAGATGGTGAATGTAGGGTACCTGATGATGATGATGATGATGGCCTAGACGATGATGGTGATAAATCAGGTGATGATGATGATAGCTCAGATGAAAGTAGTGGATACTAAATGGATAGTGGTATAGCTCTCCATCGACTAATGGCTAATTTGTAGCCTAGTGGTAGGGGTGGCTGAGGACGAACCGACTTCCTGGCAGTCAACAACATGCGAGCCCTGTTAGGGTGGTAGTAGTATGGTCGACCAAAGGGAATCTCCTGTCCATGTCAGACAAGAACAGTAGGTCGGCGAGGTAAAGCAGATGGTGCTGGTACAATTAGGGGTGGTGGTGAAGGTGCAACCTGAAGTGGTGGTGAAGGTGGAGCCTCAGATGGCTCGGTCTCTAAATCAGAATGCATAACGAAGTCTAGTACACCAGCTGGCAAAGCGACTACAACCGCCTCTGCCTCGGGGCAATCTCTGGTACAGCAGCAGGAATGACAATCAACTCTGTCGCAGTGTCCAATAGAATAATCAATGAAGTCGAAGACCCGACACTCTCGTCAGTAGAGTAAGCAAAAATCAAGATAACAGGGGAAGACATAGTGATGTGACAGGAAAAAGGTTTATATAAATATCCTTTATATAAATCGGGTGTAAAATATGTACAAGGAAAAAGTAAACGCATGGTAAAATAACTTAAGTGTATGCAATAGTAAATGCCCATATAAGGGAAGGTATCACACGTATGGGCAAAGCACGATTGGGGTCTAGAATCTCCTCTTGCCCTAATCACGTAGTGTTTAAGCACATCAAAATTTACAATGTTATAATGCAATGTGCATGTAATGGTTATAGTCTAGGCCTAATATGCAACCTAGTTCTCTATAACCTTGGCTCTTGATACCAATTTGTCACGCCCCCAACATGTGTCACAATAGAAATAGGTTACCAAGGGCGTGACGTCATAAATATACAAGCATAAAGTACAAGAGAACGACCACTATATGGAAGTTTTTAAAATAAAACCTCATTGCATTAAGTCAAAATAGATAAAGTTTTACAATCATCTAAAATATTCAAAGTCATTGTGGAAGCATAAAATAAGTTTTAAATGACAACATGTATTTAAAGTAGATAATCTATGAAAATGATGCCACATGCATAAAGACTCCACATAGTACTTCAAAGAATCCCAAAGAGTTAAGCACCTGAGAAAACATGCTTAAAAACGTCAACAATAATGTTGGTGAGTTCATAGGTTTAAGTAAATCATCAAGTGTGGACCACAAGATTTTAGCAACGTATGACTATTGTAACACATATAGAATATCACAAAAAGTATTTACTATTAGCACTAAGCTCAAGACACCGAAGCTAAACATAGTATGTAGCAAATAAATGCCAAGTAAAAATACCCAAGTAGGTGACCATCCCTAGACCACCTAGCATCCGACATGATATACATCCGTTTGATTGGTACATCCGATACAGGTAAGAATCGCCAAACCGGATGGGGGCTGTCAGTCCTAATAGATCTATTTATAGCATTCGCGCTTACATCATGTAATTAGCAGTTCATGATAACAGGCAACAGGGCAATTAATGGGTTATTGAATATAGTGCCCGCCCTCCTCCTCCCCCCCCCCCCCCCCCCCGGTAAACATTTTAAAATAAGTACTTGCATCCAAACGTAAAAGCGCAATGTTTTTCACCCCAAGAATTTGTAGAAGTATTCATAAAACGAGTAAACGTAGGGCTATAAACTCACCTCAAGCAAAGTGATGAAACGAGAATATCCAACGAACGAAGAACGATCAAAGATGTCCTAAATGCGACCTAAATAATGATATGCCTTAGATGCATGCCAATAATAGAAGAACGATGCATATGCAGTTTTTAGAAAGTTAATATTACCCGCACATATTTTTAAGTTTTAGTTTATAAATCAAAACAACGTTTATGATAAGTTCTCCATTTTATCCACTTTGTCCCCATTACGACTATTAATAAGTTACCATCTTTAATAAACACTCTAACGCTTTCCTAATCATGTTTTAGAAAGTTTCTAACGTATATAGAAAATACATAAGTGTTACTACAATATTCGCTAAGTATTTTATAGCTCAAAGGGATCCGAAAACGTCCGAAAACCTCATTTTAAAAATACAAATAGCTCACTTTTAACTTAGTAAAATTTTCAGATTTAGTCTGTTTTTAGATGAGCGTATCTCCTTCGTTATAAGGATCCACGGGTTGACCAAAAGCCTCATTTCAAGGAAAAATCATGCTCTACAAGTTTTCTTCTATATGTTTTAGCTGACTCGGAACCGAAATGGGTCAAAACACGAATTTAAAATCTGGAGAGAATGTGTCCGAAACAGTTTTGAGCTGGAAAAAATATTGGTGTTTCGCCGAACTTCAAAAGGCCATATCTCGCTAATTTTAAGTCCGATTTTTACGTTCTTTATATCCAAATCTTCGTATTAAAGTACACTAACATATTTTTAAAATATTAGCTTCTTAAAATAATTTTAACGACCCTTTAATGACCTTACCAAATTTAGACAGAATACCTAGCTTACCAAAATACTTCCAAACTTTTATCCGCAATATCAACAACACCCTTTAATTAACCTAATCCCTTAGCCAATGCCACTACCAACATAACAACACCAAAACTAGCTTAACCCTTCTACCAATTTGTTACAAAATCACTATGTACCATAAACAACATACTTAGTCACTAATCTAACCTAAAACTACATTAATAATAGTATTAAGTGCAAGAACAAAAATAAACCACTTCCATCATTAAAACCCACTTGATTATTTTATAAAATCACTCACAAACATATGGGTGATACTAGTTTTATGAAGAAGATGCTTGAGATAAAACAAAAAGTAGCAAAATCAAGGAGAGTGTAAGAAAATGCTTACAAATGATGAAGAACAAGATTAAACCCTAGATCTATAAGATAAACCTAAAAGAATAAAAACCCTAACTCCAAATCTTTAACCTAAACCTTGAATCTACCTTGAACCATCTTAGAATAAAACCTTGTTAACAATGAACACTAGTATGAGCTTGCAAAAATTTGAGAATTGGAAACCCTAGGTGTTGGGTTTGAGCCGTGAGCCAAAGAGAGGAGGGAGAGAGACTTTGTGAACTTTGTGTTGTGATAAGAGACAAGTGAACCTAGACTGGTGAATATGATGTATTTATAGGAAAAGTTTAGGGTTTAGGGTAAATATAAGTTGACTAGTCAAGACACACACACTAGCTAAATGTGTGTGTTTGTGTCGTGCACTATAGAACCAAGGAGGGGGGAGGTTTGATCCAACTTGCAAGCTAGACACAAAATGGTTAGCCATGGTTTAACATTTTTAACTAATTGGTCAAATGTGGTCAAATGACTAACAAGAGCACATGCTCTTGTCTTGGTCAAGCTTCCATGCATGAAAATGACTCATGACGGAGTCATTTTCCTACTCTTACACAACATGTGTATGATTAAATTTCAAAAAGATGCTCTCTTATTTATGTAAATGTGCACCAAAATTATGATGGTAAGATGGGGGGGGTGGATTTTTCAAAAATTTGATCTTAGGGAGTACATGAGATGATATTATTAGTTTACATGCAAATGTGGTAAATTTACGAGGTTATATGCATGCACGAAACGCTAAATATGCAAAACGTGCGCGTTTAACGTAAAAATCATAAACTTAAGTGTACATGACCTATGTAACACTTTAAGATGACCGTAACACTCATGCTATAAGTAGACTATAATTAGTCCAAAGTCAAAACGCATCCGAAGACGTTTTTCAGTATACGCGGGACAACTTCCCGATTTTAAGTCAAATTGACTATGAAAATTATAAAAGTCAAAATAATGCAAGTTAATAATAAAATATTAACTTGTAAAATTTCCAGTTGTCACAATTTTCGTCTATGATGGTTTTGGGATTTGGTCGTATGATTGTTAGTGATAATCGTTTTTTTCTCATTTAATAAATCTGATATTTCTATCAAAAAACTAAAGGGATAATTACACGTAAATGTATTATACTTGATACATTTTTTAATTTTGTGTATCGTGCTTCCTATATGATTATTATGTACAATATCCTTTTTTGTCTGTTTAATTTGTATAAATTTTGACCTACCAAGCAGGTTGCGCCTATGTGTAACAGGTTCAAAGCTATCACATCTAAGTCTTAATCTATGACTCATAACCTGCACTCTAATCCCACTTATACCACACTCCACTTATTTGACCTTATTCCACTACTTCTTCTCCTCAAACATCACATAACCCCTAATTATGCCCACTTCTTCATCTTCTTCGTCTAGGTCATTTCAAAGACAACTTCAATACATCATCAATTGTTGATAACATCAAATAGTTTATACATTTTAGTGTCAATATCCCTTGTTTTTTTGCCTTATTTTGTACTATTTTATGTGAATCTGGAACTTAATCTGTTGATATTTAGAGATTCAAGTTAATCAACGCATTGGAACAAAAAGACGCAAAAAATGGATGCTTTTAACGATGAAATACTCATGTGTGATTTACTTATGATTTCCAGTCCATTATGGGAGGCTCTTGAAAGAATCAAGTGAAGAAACGAAATCGAAAGTTGAAGATGTTCACGAAAGGTGTTTTAGTATTTTGACCATAACTTCTTTATACGAGCTCCTTTTTAGATGATTCAAGTGCCCATGGAAAGAGAAAGGGGATATCTATAACTTTCGTGTTTTGAGCTATCGGATCGGAACTGAAAATTAGTTATGACATAAACAACTGGTAACTAAGTTGTAGCTCTACCTATTCAACTACGCAGTAGCTCTACATTTCAACTACGGAGTAGTTTTTGTGACGTCACGGCTATGTCGTAGCTCAGTCGATTGAGCTATGCAGTAGCTTTGGAAACTACGAAGTAGTTCTTCACTTTCAACTACGCTGTAGCTACTTCGTAAGCTATAAATAGAGGCCAGATTCTTCACTATTCACCTTTTTCCTCCCATCTCAGGGGACAACCAAGTTACCATGCCAAGGAGTTTTCAAGCTACCATCAACTACTTTTCAAGGGGGAATTCACTTCTAATCATCACCATTATTAGCTTAACATCAAGTAAATTGTATCGAACATTATGTTTAATTCGACCAATGTTTTATTCATTATTGTTTCTGTAATTTACAATATGATTAGCTAATCTCTTTAAGTGTTAGCCTAGTTTTGATTCTTATTTATTCATTTAATTATCATTTTGCATGGATATTCTATTTGCTTGTTGATCTATCCCCGCATTTTGGTAGTGCTTAAGCTAGTGTATAGCTTATTAGCTAGTGAGTAGGTGAACATTTGAAAACTAATCTAGTAGGTTACTCGAGATGGGACCATCATCTCGATTGTAGGGATTGACCATATCATCGCCTGCATTAGATTAGGTATTTAAAAGCACGGGAAATTCTTTATTTCGCTTGCACCTAATTAGAGGGTTTAAATGTCGAGTAATGGGACTGTCAGCATTAGACAAGTCTTTAGAATAGTTGGGAGTATAATGACTATGAACTAGATGCCCAACTTCTGTGAGCAACGGGTTGAGATCATAGGAATTATAGGTTAGGTTGCGAATACAAATCGAGCCTAATGATATTAGAACCACCATATAAAATGAGAATTAGACATTGCACTAGGAAATATAATCATTGCATTAATAGAGGATTAACTAGGTTAGCATAATATCTCCCCTGCATTAGTAAAACCACTTTAATCCCTATTATTTATTTTCTTGCATTTTAAATCAGCTTTAAAAATGTGACAACCTTTAAAATCAGATTTTAAACCGCCCATTAGCTTTTGAGAACGACATCGGATTTACCAATCCTACACTATTCATGACCGGATTCTCTGCCCATTAGTGCGTTTGTAGATCATAGGTAAATGAGTTTTATAAATTTAAAACTTGGTAATTGATTTAAACAAAAATACGCATCAATCGTCCTCACTGCGACTATCCTTTTCCTGTTAAGGAGCAAGTCTCATGGACGAAGACAAACCGAGTAAAGAGGTTTAAAGCCTGCCCGATTTATGTAAGCTTCTTTGTTTTTGTTATGTACTAAATTTTGTTTTTATGTTAAAATTTTTATGGGTTTCTTGACGCCGAGCTATGTGTTTGCCTATTTGAACTAAGATGACCTCTTAAAGTGTGGTGTTTATGGGTTTCTTGATCTGGAGCTTCCATCACGGTACTACAAAGACATGTTGTTCAAGATGTATGTTTAGATGTGAAGTTGAATAAGTTGAGTATGATTGATGTTCCAGTTTTAAGAAAGAATAAAGTTTTAAAGTTGAAGGAGAAGTTGACATTTTTAAGGTCAAAACTAAAGTTTTTTGATAAAATTAAGTATTAGGTTATTGTGGTTCTTCTTTGTATCAGTTTCAAGGTCATAATGTTTTAAGTTCTCGTACTAGTTTAAGGTTCTTATGTTCTTTGTTATTTTGTTATTGTAATCTTAAAAATTTAATGTTGGATGATGTTTTGAATGAAATGTTGTTACTAGTTATCATAAACGTGGGATTTCAAGTATGATCAAAATGGTTTCAAGTTATGTTACAAGTTAGCTAGTTACATTCCGCACAAAATAAAACATAACCAACCATGCATATTACATGCTGCACAAATTAGATGTTGCACAAGATAAGGCAACTGTTGCACAAAATACAATTAGCTTAAAATTGTTGCATTAAATCAACAATATCGTCAGATTCATATGAAGTATGGTATCCTCCTCAGTTTCATCAACCATAGTTTCACGAACAACAATATCCACAGTTTCATTATGAACCATAGTATCCCCAATTTCATTATGAAACATAATATCCTCCTCAATATCATCCTCAACATCTATATCATCGTCAAATATGATAATCTCCACAATATCCTCCTCAACCACAACATCATCATTTAGTATGATAATCTCAAATAGCTTCCTCAACCTTAGTATCATCATCTATAATCATAATTTGACGTATTCCCAGCATCTTTCTTCCTACCTAGATGAAACATCCTTTTAGAACTAACCTCATCCCAGACCCTTCTTCCACAATCTCTCTCCGACCATGTATACTACTACACCACACACTCCCATATTCTTAAGCTCTCGCTTCTGCATCTTACGCATTGATAGATTACTCGTTCGCGCGTTGCCTAATCACTAAGTATGGTTCAGTCTATAGAACTATGAATGTTGTCATATTCCCAGCATCTTCTTCCTACCTAGATTATGAAAAAATCCTTAATCGCATGAAAGAAGCGAATAACCTCATCCCAGACCCTTCTAAATCAAGATTATCAAAATAAAACTCTGCCAAAATTTGAAAGATGTGAGCTATAACAAGTTGACTACTCTATACACTTCACAAATATCATACATTGTGCATATATCTTGTTCATTTTCAATAATATTTAGCACTTCTTGTAATGGTATTTTGAGAATGCACATAAACAACTCATACAGGTGACCATCAAGTTTATCTTTCTGAAACTCACAAAAGGTATCATAATCCATTCTTTCATACCTACGTAGCTTCAAATGCACAAAAACTCCATTCTCATACCTTAATGGTTCAAAAAGATATATACCACCACTGTGAATCTCAAAAGATAAAACATTATCATCTAGAGGTGCCGTCCTGAAAAAAAAATATAAGACTTTCGTAATTTATTAAAACCACAAAAACTTTAATAGACATTGATAAATACTTGTAATACAACCTTTTGCACCGTGCTTTATTGGGTATTCTCTGAAAACAAAAATATAGTTGGAATTTTATATGAACTGTGGTTACAAGATGTTTTGTGTTTTGTGTGAAAGTGATAGCTCGATCGAGGGTATATATGTTTTTATGTATGTGCTTTTTTAGGAAAGTGATTGACAAATTTAGGGTGTTGGCATTATAAGCTTGAGTGTAAACCAAGTTGTAATAAAAAAATTAAACTCATAAACTAACAACCTGCTAGGCAAGTCAAAATTTACACAAATTAAACAAACAAAAAAGGATATTCCACAGAATAATCATTTTGGAAGGACGATACACATAATTATATAAGTTGTCAAGTATAGTGACATTTTCGTGTTAGTTTTGGGCTTGTGGGTATTGGGCTTTTGTGCTAGTTTTGGGCTTTTGTGGCTTAAATAGTTAAATTTAGGATTTAATGTTTCGTTTGGTTTGGTATGAAAAGTATGATTGCATTTAGTATTGAATAATCTTTCAATCAGTTTGTTTTGAAGAAACGATTTTGGGTTGTTTTGTTAGCATTGAGAGCTTTGACTACAAAAGACTTCAATATGGTTTTGTGATTTTTTTTCCTGTGTACGTCTTTGGGTCGTTATTTGTTTGGATGTAAGTCATATTTCGTATCATATACGTGGGTTGCTAGAATTATCCATATCATATTTTGGGCATTTGAATTCTAAGAGGCCGCTCGTCAAGTTATTTATTAACTTGAATCTGTTTGATACACGGATAATAAGTTTGAAGTTGAATCGTAATACTTATTCAAGAAGTGGGTCATTAGAATTTGAATTTGAAATTCTTTTGATCGTTCAAAATTTGTTAGTTTGGAAAGTTTGGATTTTTGTTTGTCGGGCTTTTGGAATTTGTTGGCTAAATTCGATTGTTAGTGATGAAGATCGTTTGTGCCTTTCTATGTATGGTTGACAGTCTTCAATTAATTGATTAACGTTTGATCTTTCTTTTTGAAGTCGTCGGCATTTGTTTTGGATCCCATTGCGGAATCAATCATTTGTTTTAAATTAGGCTAGTATATAACACCCAATTATAAGGAACCAGACGATGCACAAATGGTACATAAAAAGAGCAGATGTCCATGTCTAAAGAATTCTTAAATAATGAAATAACATAAGATGTTCCTAATCAATCAAAAATAAAAGACATTACAAGATTCCAATATGAATTTATTCAAACAAAACTAGATATGCCGAAACAATAAATATCTAATGTTCCATGTTACTTGGTCCAACTCTCAATTCTATATGTCCCAAACCCTCCTTACATGCCTTATGGATAGAAAATATGGCTCAACGGAAAGCCCAGTGCGCGGAAACAAAATAAAAGCAATACGAAACAAAAGAAATATATGTGGTCATAAACAATTATTCACTGAAGGAATTCAAATTAAAGGTTTGGCCAACGAATCTAAAATTATAAAGATGACAGTTCAATGGGGGTAAGTTCAATAGATTATGTTCAATAGCATGCGTTCAATGTACAAGTTCAATAAGTAAGTTTATTAGGAAATTCAATACGTAAGTTCAGTGGGGTAAGCTTTTAATGGGGTATGATCTCAATACAATTTACTATCACTTACGTAAAGCAAGCATCATCCATTAATCACTACAATCGGTACATGGACCTGCAGATCCAAAATACCAAACAATGGTGGATGAGGTGTTGGGCGCTAGGCCTCCATCCACAAATAATAACAATACAATAACTATGGTCGACCAGTACCCCTCCTAAAATCTCTTATCACACCAACAATGAAGAGATGTGGTAGACAAATCGCGCTATTACAGATAGTGTCATGCTATCGGTGCCATAATGACGCGCCCATTTTACCTCCATGAGTAGTTAATAGTTCAAATACCCAGGTTTAAATGTCACAATGTCAATCACTGAGGTTCAATAACATCAGGACAGTAACAATATACCAATAACAATGGGACAATAACAATATACCAATAAATTTTCTACTCTAATCCGAGCTTTCACTATTACTTCTTTCGGGATGCAAGGGAGTATTAGCCAATACATTAGTTGGCCCAAGCTCAATTATAGGTTAGGGTGTATCAGGGTTTCATGATATTTGTACTTGATAGATAGTTTGCCTTTATAATGCAATGTTTCGACGCTATCTTTCGCCACCGTCTATATGTGTACCTAAAAGATTTGAACTCTAAAATTTTTGTGAGTATGTTAGGTTTGAACTCTCAAACGTTTGATGGTGGTTATTGTTCGTTTTCAAGATACCAAAATAAAACAGGAAAGCACAGTATACCTAAAAAGGTCCTAACTAATGAATATATGTTGCAATTATTGTGTTTGGTGTTTTCTTATTTATATTTACTTCTCAAGTCCATGTTGTTGGTCTAATAATGAATAAGTTGTAAACTCTCAATCATTGTGCTTGGTGTCTTCCTTCCACATTAACTTTTTGATATTAAGTCATGGGCTGGTCTAATAATTCCGTGATTAGCTTGATATGCTAGATATTCCAAGTCTTGAAAAGTTCTAGAAACATATATATGAAAAAAAAATCTTCTCAAATACAAGTTCAATGCTGGATTTCGTTAATTAATCACAGTTTTGTATTATCCTCTATATCATGGTTTAGTAGTCCAAGCGGCAAACGTATGTCATATGCTCAAACTTGTATACACGTCCATTAAATTACAATATGTGTAACGTAGCTTACCTCCCTATGTTGATCATGGAACTGGTTGATGGAGGCCGTCAAAGAGTCGGTTTCTCTTTAAAAGCTATCAGCAGCCACTTTCCTATTTTGTAACAGTAATATATGGTAACCAATCCAGGTATAAGATGTCAAGCAATTTCAAAAGTCAGGATATTACCTAGAAATATAACTACAATAAAAGTCATATAAAGTCAGGAGTTATTTTATCAAAGGACAAGGTGCATAAATGATATTCCAGCGCCCTTGCTCTATACACAACTCCTGAAAGGATGAAATAGGTAACAAACATATATACGACATATAAAGTGTAATCATTTCCTTTTTGTTTTCACATAGAGACGACACAATTATTATGACCAAGGAAGCATAGATCATGGTCACATATTTTTTTATAATAATTTGCATACCACCAAAAAAGGATTTGTATTTTATCAACATCTTATAGTTTTAATATTTTGCCTCTTTTTGTGATGAGAAAACATATTTGTAAAATAAATTTTCCAGGACCATAAAATTTTATTTTTAGTTGTGTATGTTAGCCTGTATTATAGCCCGTATTATTGTATGTGTATCTACTGGCTCAAGCCCGATTCTAGATGTTGCTTTGTAATTGTATGTTTGTACTAAATCATCAGTTAATGAGAGATATCAAACATTCCTCACTTACATGGTATCATGCCATAAGATTCTAAAACCCTAAAAACTATTCGCTGTCATTCATAACAAATCCCTAGATTGCGCTTCGTTATTTTTATTTTATGTTAGTGATTTGAGTTAAGGTCACAAGTCCACACCTCTGTTACGTTGGTTGTTCGTGCTTCAGTCACGAGCTTGGTTCGTTGATTCGTTTTCCTTGTGTTATATGTCATGTTTGCATTGGATATCATATGAAAGTATTAGAGATTAGAGGAGAGGAAGCTAGAGAGAGTTTTTACACATTTTTAATTTTCATTAAAGAAAATAAAAAGAGAAGGGAGGTTGAGGAGATGATTACAAAATGACCAACACTAAATACCTCTTATTAAAAGGGTATTTATACTTATTCTTCTAACCTTCTATTTTTCCTAGTTTGACTAAATGTCTCACTTGGTCAACATTTTCTTAAGTTTGACCAAGCTTGACTTATTACATTATAAATACTATTTTTTATACTATTTATTACAAGACCAATTCATTGTTAATAATTAACACTTTTTCATTTCTAAAACCTTGTTATAACTACTGTGCACTCGGTCAAAACCCTAATCCCCTACACTCTACATCCACGACACAGTCAACATATACCCATACAAACCCTAAAACGTTTTCAGCCATCAAACCTTACATCGCCTCACAATGACCGGATTCGATGCTACTAACATTACCCTCCTCTCGGATTATCTCTCACAAGTCACACACCATCATCTTCTCACGAGTGTTCTCGTTAAGCTTGATCTCGAAAACTAGAATTATGGTTTATGGGAGTTCTTTTTCAAACAACTTTGCTATGGCTATGAGGTGATCAAGTACATTCATGGCTCTCCCAATGATCCCGTACCTAGTACTCCTACCCATCTCACTCCGGAAGAGCTCAAAGTGGACAAAATCATTCTCTCATAAATCTTTACGACCCTTACGGACACCCTTCAAGCAAGGTTGGTTGTGGAACGTCCCAAATCCCCAAAAGATGCATGGGTTCTCATTATCGATATTGTCAAAGACAACAAACGATCACGTACCATTGCCTTGAAGGCGGATTTAAGATCACTCAAACTTGGTGATTTAAGCATGGATGCCTACTTTAGGAAGATCGAGTCGATTGCTGCCATTCTTACAAGCCTCGGCTCTTCCGTTAGTAGTGAAGATGTTATTACCTTCGCTCTCGAAGGCTTGCCCAAAATGTATGATCAAGTATGTAGTATTATGCATAATTAGGACACATTTCATGAGCTTAAAATGGCACGTTCTATGTTAACTACCGAAGAGATGCGATTGAAGTCCAAATCTCTATCTCTACGACTCTACCCGTGGATTCGTCGTCCTCTTCTCCTGTGGTGCTTATGGCCGAAACAAGTATTACTCGTCGCCCTTCTAATCCGCAAGTTAAGTCTTGGCGTCCGTGTTACAATTTTGCTAGAGGTTTATGCCATTTTAGAAATGAGTGCAAGTTTGTTCATGATGGGAATGCTAAGCCTAGTGGGAATAAAATTGTTACTGGGAATGATACAAATGAGTTGTTGACTAAACTTTTAGGCCAGTTGGGGTTAAACTCAAATTAATTTACCATCAAATAATGCTACTGGGTCACCTACGAATACTAATGTTGCATCCCTATCTTTTGTGGTACAACCATCGAGCCCAAGTATTCCTCCCGTAGCCTACCATGCTACCGTCGACCCAGCTTTGGTTCCTCCAAGCCCATACTACATGCTCAACCAAGCCCGGTTGCATGACCCCATACTCACGTAAGCCCTCTTTCCTTACCCGCCGGCCTAACACCATGCCCCGACCTAACATTTAGGTTATCAACATGTTAACCCGACCCAAACCGTGTCTACCGCAGCTCCAGTTACAACAGGGCCTACAAATACCTCAGGCCAGGAGACTACTTTACCTCATGCTTTTACTGCTGGGACTCTTCATGATCCTTCCACTGGTACCTGGAATATGGTTACAGGTGCGAGCTCATATCTTAATAATTTTGTTAATAGTTTTAGTGTTATTTTTAATACGTGTAGTTATCTGTCTGTCTCGGTTAGTGATGGTCATTCTATACCCGTCACCAATACGGGTCATAGTATATTGCCAACTCCCTTGCAGTCTCTTCACCTAAATAATGTCATTATTACCCCTTATATTGTTAAAAATCTAATATATGTTTGTCAGTTTGTTCATGATAATAATTGTACTGTTGAATTTGATGCGTTTGGTTTTTCTGTTAAGGATTTCATGACGCGTCGGGTACTTCTCCGCTATGATAGGACGGGGAATCTTTACCCAGTCACAACTCCATCTTCGATTTCTTAGCCCTTTATTGTCAGTCAGCATACGTAGCACCAACATCTTGGACATCCAAGAGGTGATGTGCTACGTCGACTTGTTTCTCATAATTTTATTTCATGTAATAAAGAGAAGCCTCCTATTTTTGTCATGCTTATCAGCTTGGAAAACACGTGAGGCTTCCATTTGCTAGTTCAGATACTGTGGTTACTTCATGTTTTGACATTATTTACTCGAATCTGTGGACTTCACTCATTCTGAGTTTTTCAGATTATAAGTACCATGTCTTGTTTTTTGATCATTATTTGCACTTTGTATGGGTTTATCCTTTGCTTAATAAATCTAAGGTTTGTCTAAATTTATGTTGTTTCGTACATATGTTCACACTTAGTTTAAGTGTAGAATCAAGTCATTCCAGTGTAATCATGGTGGTGAGTTCGACAATCGCAACCTACATAAACTGTTTGCCGACAATGGCATTGAGTTTCGTTTCTCATATCCAAAAACCTCCCAACAAAATGGTAAATCTGAACGCATGGTTCGTACCATCAATAATCTCATTTGAACCTTACTTTTTCAAGCCAATCTGCCACCAACCTTTTGGGTTGAAGCCCTTAATATACAATACACTTACTCAATATTTTACCTTCTACCAACATTACCAATGAAATACCTTATACCTGTTTGTTTGGAAAGAACCTGGACTATAGCCTTTTACGTACATTTAGATGTCTATGTTAACCTCACCTTTATCATAATCATAAACTCGAACCACGTGCCACACCCTCTGTTGGGATTAAAAGACTTCTTGATGATCTTAGAGTTACTGTTGCTCAGGTTTGTGTTACTACTGCTAAAATAAAGTTAGTGCTATTCATTAACTTTAATGAAAAATATGCTAAGTAGTTAACGTTACTAGTATAAAGTTAGTACTGCTAGCTCACAGTTACTACTGCTATTATATATTAGTACTGCTAGTATATATTAGTACTGCTACTGTAAAGTTAGTACTGCTGGTAAAGATTGAATAAAATATTCTAAGTATTTACTACTGCTTATACACAGTTAATGCTGCTGGTGTATAAGTTATTACTGCTTGTGTTAAAAGTTAATGTTGCTAATACAAAAGTTACAACTGCTCAAAGATTAAGACTGCTGAAAGAGTTTCTACTATCAGAGAAAGGATAAAGACAAAAGAAAGGATAAAGATTGTTTAGAGATCAAGATTACTTACATGATAAGTATTAGTTATTTATAGAATAGATCATAGAGAATATTCTAAGTCTTAGGAATATATTATAAATCGACTAGGACTCCTTGGTGTATAAAAGGAGGTCTTAGGGCATAGAGATGAATGTATCAATAGTTTTCATAGAGTATCAAAACAAAACGAGTCATTCATAGTGTTATTCATAGCTTCAAGGTTTTGTAACCCTAATACTAAGAGAGTATTCGTATTATTCTTAATAACATTGAAGCTTTTATTGTTTGTTAAATAGTGATTTTGTGTTACTGTTTTATTAAGAATTCTTCTAATATTAAAGATTAGATTTCGCATAATCTTTAATACATCCACACAAAGTTCTACTATAGTTATGTTAGATTTATCTAATATATTTAAACCTTAAACAAGCTTAAGGAATTCGATCTATAGAAGTGTTGAAGTGGGACCAACAAGTGGTATCAGAGCTTGTTGCTTTGAGAAACTTTGCTAGAAGATATAGATCAAGATTCTGCACACATAGTGGCTGCATCTAAAGTTCCTATGCTCAAACCCATATGGTGGTTGCATCCAAGGTTTCAATGCTCAAACCTGGTGAGTTTATGTTATGGAGGATGAGAATAGAATAGTACATCCAGATGATTGACTATGCTCCATGGGAGATCATAGAGAATGGAAACACTGCACCAAAAACAACAGTTGTGGAAGGTGTTTTGTGTTAGATTTATCTAATATAACTAAACCTTAAATAAGCTTAAGGAATTCGATCTATTGAAGTGGGATCCAACAAGAGGTATCCTACATCTTGGGACAACAAGTGGTATCAGAGCTTGTTGCTTTGAGAAACTTTGCTAGAAGATATGGATTTAGAATCTGTACATATGAAAACTTCAAAGAAAACTCAAAGAAATCTCTTGAAACAGCAGTATGAAAACTTCATTGCTCCTAGCTCATAAATCCTTGATCAAACTTTTGATAGGCTTTAGAAGCTTGTGAGTCAGCTGGAGATTTTGGGTGAAACACTTTCACAAGAAGATGTGAACCAGAAGCTGTTGAGAAGTTTGTCACTAGAATGGAACACACATGCTGTTGTGTGGAGGAATAAGCCTAAATTAGAGATAATAAGCATGGATGATCTCTACAACAATCTCAAAGTGTATGAACTAGAAGTCAAAGGGACATCAAGCTCAAATACAAGCACACAAAACATGGCTTTTGTGTCCTCTAACAACTCTGTCAGCACTAATAAAGCAGTTAACACTGCACATGGAGTTTCTGCTGTTAGCACTCAGGTTAGTACTGCTAACTCTACAAATGTTGATAGCGTAAGTAATGCTGTGATCTGTGCTTTTTTTCTAGTCAACCAAACAATCCTCAACTTGCAAATGAGGATCTACAACAACTCCATCTAGATGACTTAGAATAGATAGATTTGAGATGGCAGATGGCCATGTTGACTATGAGGGAAAGAAGGTTCTTGAAGAACACTGAAAGGAAGGTGACTATTAATGGTAATGAGACCATAGGGTTTGATAAGTCTAAGGTGGAGTGCTACAACTTCCATAAGAGGGGACATTTTGCCAGAGAGTATAGAGTTCCAAGAAACCAAGACAACAGGAACATGGAAAGCTCAAAAAGGAGTGTGCCAGTAGAGACAACTACTTCCAGTGCTTTGATCTCATGTGATGGTCTTCGTGGTTATGACTGGAGTGATCATGCAGAGGAAGGACCAACAAATTATGCACTCATGGCCTACTCATCTTCAAGTTCTGATTTTGAGGTATCTAATGATTCTACTTGCTCAAAATCTTGTCTTAAAACTGTTGAAGTGCTTAAATCTCAATATGAACAACTATTGAAAAGATTTGAGAAACCTGAGTTAATGGTTGTAGCTTATAAGACATGTTTACAGTCTGTAGAAGAAAGACTTAAATTTTATAAAAAGAACGAGTCTGTTTATGTAGAAAAGATTAACGGCTTAAAATGGGATATTTAAGTAGGAGAGATAACTATCGGGGAACTTAGGAAGAAGCTAGAAATAGTTCAAAAGGAAAAAGATGGCATTCAGTTTAATGTAAACAAATTTAAAAATGCATCTAAAATCTTAAACAAGATTATAGAGAGTCAGATTGTAGACAATTGCAAGAAAGGTTTAGGCTATAATGCAGTTGCACCTCCCCTAACAAGAAATTTCATGCCTCCAAAACCTGACTTGTCATTTACTGGCTTAGAAGAGTTTACAAATGAGCATGTAGTTATTAAGCCTATAGTTGAGAACATTAAAGCTAAGGCTAGAGAAGCAAAGCCTAAAGCAGTTAGGAAGAATAATGGTGCTTTAATTATTGAGGACTGGGTGTCAGATGACGAGGAAGAAGATGCGTCTCAACCTAAAATTGAAAAGAAAACAGTTAGGCCTAGTATTGCTAAAATAGAATTTGTCAAACCTAAGCAACAATAGAAAACTGTTAGGAAAACTATTTTACAAGTTGAGAACCTTAGGCAAAACACTCACAGTCCAAGAGGCAATCAAATAAATTAGAACAATATGATGTCTGTCTCTGAGAACTAGGAATCAAGTTTGAGATGTTTACCATAGCTTGTCGGTTGTGGATTGTTTTTGATCACTTGCAGGTTGATTGTAATTATCAAAGGGTGGTAAAACCTGTTTGGAACAATGCTAAAAGGGTGAATCATCAGAATTTTGCAAAAAATACTCACCCCTGACCTAAAAAGAACATGGTTCCAAGAACAGTACTATTGAATTCTGGCTTAGTATCAATTAATACCGCTAGACAAAATATTTTAAAAATAGCAGTATCAGTTAATACTGCTAGACAAGTTAATACTGCTCACTCAAAAACACAATAATGCTGGTAGACCAATGTCAATCTTTCTAAAGCAGTACATTCAACAGATGAGGGCCCATTTACAAGAATACAACAATATAAAAACAATAATTTTAATCAGAGGTTAATACGTTAAGGATAAAATTGTTAATGGATGCTATGCCAAAAGTATAGTTATAGCTCTAGCCAAAAACAGTAGTTAATGCTATTAAGTGAAATAATGTTAAGTGTTCAAGCCTCAGCTTGTTGGGTTTGAAACAAAAATTAAAAAAAGGGGGGGGGGGGGGGGAAAAAATATACAAAAAGGGGGGGGGGTGTTGGGGGGGGGGGGGGGGGGGGGGGGGGGGGGGGGGGGGGGGGGGGGGGGGGGGGGGGGGGGGGGGGGGGGGGGGAAAAATATATAAAAAAGGGGGGGGGGGGGGGATAAAAAAATGATAAAAAAGACTAAAGTTGTAGACCATGTTGCTTACACAAACAGTGCATCAATCACCCTAAAGAAGCTTGAAGTATATTATTCACTGCTATCCAAGTCAGATTGCTTGGTCCCAAAAGAATCTGAGTTTCTTACCAATGTAGGGCAATCCACAAATGGATGTACAAGATAAAGGAATGATTGATAGTGGATCTCAAGGAACATGACAAGGGAGGAACATGTCTATCGTACAGACTAGAAGAAATAGATAGAGATTTGTGGGGCTTGTGGAGGAACCCCAAAAGGAGAGAAAATCACTAGAAAAGTACCATTAAAACTGGTATTCGAGATTTGAAAATGTTATGTTGTGAGAGAGTTAAATTTAAATCTCTTAGTGGCTCACAAATTTGGATAAAAAGAATAGTGCTCTTGTAATGACACTGGAGGTATATTTTATCTCCTAACTTTAAGTTAATTGAGGAAAGTCCAGGTTGACTTAGAGTTCCTAGAAAAATAAGCACAAATGTATAGTATTGATTTAAAGAACAATAGTTTCCTTTAAAAGAGGTTTGACTTGATTTTTTGGCAAAAGCCACATCTGATATTCAAACTCAGCAGAAAACTAGTCACTAAATTTAAAACAGAATAATTAGGTTAAGGGAAGCTTGAAAGGTTTACCTCAAACTTTTTAAAATGATCAAACCTGTGTTGCCTGTTAAAAGGGAAAGCAACACAGAGCCTCTTGTAAGTCCAAAACAAAACTCTATTATCTTCTTGATATTATTGCATATGGACTTATTTGGTTCAACACTTGTAAAAGCCTTATGAAGAAAAATGTAGTGGCCTAGTTGTCACAAGATGATTAGTAGGTTTACATGGGTTTTCTTTCTAGCTACTAAGGATGAGACTAGTGGCATTCTTAAGTCCTTTATAACTGGGATAGAAAATCTAGTAGATCACAAGGTTAAGGTGATTAGATGTGATAATGGGACTGAGTTCAAAAACAGAGAAATGAATCAGTTTTGTGAGATGAAGGGTATTTTGAGACAATTTAGTGTAGCTAGAACTCCTCAACAAAATGGAGTTGCTGAGAGGAGGAATAGGACACTAATTGAGGCTGCTAGGACTATGCTAGCTGATTCTAAGTTGCCAACTACTTTTTGGGCAGAAGCAGTTAATACTGCTTGCTATGTGCAAAATAGAGTGTTAGTAGTTAAGCCTCATAACAAGACCCCATATGAACTTTTTCATGGTAGAACACCAACTTTAAGTTTTATGAGACCATTTGGGTGTCCTGTTACCATTCTCAATACCATAGATCACTTAGGCAAATTTGATGGTAAGGCTGATGAAGGTTTCTTTGTTGGATACTCTTTGAATAGTAAAGCCTTTAGAGTATTCAATAGTAGAACAAGGATAGTGGAAGAAAACTTGCATATTAGGTTTAGTGAGAGTACACCTAATGTTGTAGGTAGTGGACCAGATTGGCTATTTGATATTGATGCACTAACAAGAATAATGAATTATGAGCCAATTGTTGCAGGTACACAGTCTAATGGTTTTGCAAGTACAAAAGCAAGTAATAATGCAGGTCAAGCTAGAAAGGAGACAAAACCTGTCAAAGATTACATTTTGCTACCATTATGGACTGTTGATCTACCATTTTCCCATGATCAAAAGAGTTCTCATGATGATGGATCCAAACCTTCAAGTGATGATGGAAAGAAGGTGGATGAAGATCCAAGAAAAGAAAATGAATGTAATGATCAAGAGAAGGAAGATAATGCTAACAACACTAACAATGTTAATGCTGCTAGCATAAATGAAGTTAATGCTATTAATGGAAAAACAGGCATTGAACTTCTAGTTGATCCAAATATGCCTGCTTTGGAAGATATTAGCATATTTGACTTCTCAATAAGTGATGAATATGATGATGCAGAGGCTGACATAAACAATTTGGATACAACAATCCAAGTCAGTCCTAATCCAACTATAAGAATTCATAAAGACCATCCTCTTGATCAAGCGATTAAAGATTTTCAATCAGCTACACAAACAAGAAATATGTCAAAGAGTTTGAAGGAACATGAGTTTGTTAGTACTATTCAACAAAGAACAAACCATAAAGACTTTCAAAAATGCTTGTTTGCTTGATTTTATCACAAGAAGAACCCAAAAAGGTAATTCATGCATTGAAGGATCTAAGCTGGATAGAGGCTATGCAGGAAGAGCTTCTACAATTTAAGTTACAAGAAGTTTGGACTTTAGTGGATTTACCAAATGGAAAAAGGGCTATAGGCACTCAGGAATAAAAAGGATGAAAGAGGGATTATAATAAGATATAAAGCAAGATTGGTTGCTCAATGGTACACACAAGAAGAAGGGATTGACTATGATAAAGTCTTTGCCCCTATTGCAAGAATTGAAGCAATTAGGCTATTCTTAGCTTATGCTTCATTTAAAGATTTTTTGGTGTATCAAATGGATGTAAAAAGTGATTTTCTCTATGGAAATATTGAAGAAGAGGTGTATGTATGTCAACCACCAGGATTTGAAGATCCATACTTTCCTGATAGAGTATACAAGGTTGAAAAGGCACTATATGGACTACATCAAGCTCCTAGAGCTTGGTATGAAACCTTGTCAACATATCTGTTGGACTATGTGTTTCAAAGAGGGAAAATTGACAAGACCTTATTCATAAAAAGGCACAAAGGTGATATTTTGCTGGTCTAAGTTTATGTGGATGATATCATCTTTGGTTCAACAACGAAGGAGTTGTGTAATGTATTTGAGAAGTTGATACATGAGAAATTTCAAATGAGTTCTATGGGAGAACTTACATTCTTTTTGGGATTACAAGTGCCACAGAAAAAGGATGGCATATTTATTAGTCAAGATAAACATGTTGGTGAAATTCTAAAGAAATTTGGGTTTACAAAAGTCAAGACTGCAAGCACACTAATGGAAACTCAAAAGCCTTTGCTCAAGGATGAAGATGGTGAAGAAGTGGATGTTCATATGTATAGGTCAATGATTGGTTCATTGATGTATCTTACATCTTCAAGACCTAACATCATGTTTGTAGTATGTGCTTGTGCTAGATACCAAGTCAATCCAAAGGTTTCACATCTTCATGCTATGAAAAGGATTTTTAGGTACTTAAAAGGTCAACCAAAATTGGGCCTTTGGTATCCAAAAGATTCTCCTTTTGATTTGGTAGCATACACTGATAGTGATTATTATGCGTTGAGAAGCAAGCTTGGATAAGAAGTCTACAACAGGAGGTTGTCAAATCTTGGAAGTAGATTAATAATCATTGCTAGTGCAAGAAACCGACAATGGTTGCTAATTCATAACAGAACAGAAGCTGAATATGTGGCTGCTTCAAGTTGTTGTGGACAAGTGCTTTGGATTCAGAATCAACTACTTGATTATGGGTACAATTTTATGCATACCAAGATCTTTATTGACAATAACAGTACTATTTGCATAATTAAAAATCCTGTTTTTCATTCAAAAACAAAGCATATAGAGATTAGACATCATTTTATTAGGGATTGCAATGAAAAGAAGTTGATTCAAATGGTCAAAATCCATACTGACAAGAATGTTGCAGATTTACTTACAAAAGCTTTTGATGTAAGTAGGTTTCAATATTTGATTGCTAGTATTGGAATGTTAAATCCTTAAAATCTTTTATCTCTTTATGTTTTTGTAGAGTTTTGTATGAATTAGTACTGTTATTCATGTCATTAAAAGTTTCTATTGTTAAGTATAATTCGTGCTGCTAGTTATACTTAATACTACTGAGTTAATACTGTTAGTTATACTTAATACTATTAGGTATAATTAATACTGTGATTATTATGAAAATTGCAATGGAATGTGTTTTCTTGGTTTTTGGACTAACATTTTGCAGAAAAAGCAAAGAAAAGTGTTATATTAATGATGGAAAAGTTGGTTATTAGAGAAAATAGACAGAGAGTTTTGGTAAGAAAAAGAATTAAGAGAATTGGCGAGAATAAAAACAGAAAGAGAGCTGTGTGAAATAAAAACAGACAAAGAGTTTTGGTGAGAAAAAGAATTGAGAGAATTGGTGAGAATAAAAACAGAAAGAGAGCTGTGTGAAATAAAAACAGACATAGTGATTTGGTGAGTAAAAGAATTGAGAGAAGTGGTGAGTTGAAAAACAGAAAGAGAGATGAATATATTAAAAACAAACATAGTGTTTGGAATGAAATTGGAGTTAATACTGATGAGTAAGAGTTAATATTGCTAGGCATAAACTTACAACTGCTGGTGAAAGTTAATGTTGCTAGGCATAAAGTTACTACTGCTGTTGAAAGTTAATGCTGGTAGGCATAAACTTACTTCTACTGTTGAAAGTTAATGCTGCCAGGCATAAACTTACTACTGCTGTTGAAAGTTAATACTGCCAGGCATAAACTTACTACTGCTGTTGAAAGTTAATGCTGTCAGGCATAACTTACTACTACTGGTGAACGTTAATGTTGTTAAGGGTATTTTCATAAATACTTCAATTAAGGGTTTCAATCACTCATAATCGATTTCATTCAATCATATACTCTCTAATCACAAACCCTAACTCAATTTCATCATTCATCATTCATCATCAAAACCCAACACAATGACGACTTTAAAGTTTGCTGATACTCACAACATGATCGCGTTTTTGTCTAAACTCGCAGAAAGTGAAGGGTTTGAGCAGATAGTGGATTTTCTAAATGCAAATCCTATAAGATATGCACTAACGATCGATCCCACTATAATGGGGAAGTACAGTTACAAGCCCTAGTGGATGGGAAGAAAATAATCATAACTGAATCAACTGTGAGAAGAGATCTTTAACTAGAAGATGCTGAAGGTGTTGATTATCTACCCAATTCTACCATCTTTGAACAACTTACACTGATGGGGTATGAGAAAATTTCTCAGAAACTTACTTTCTATAAGGCATTCTTTTTCCCACAATGGAAATTCTTTATTCATACTATTTTACAATGCTTAAGTTCTAAGACTACTGCATGGAATGAGTTTAGTAGTACTCTGGCATCTACTATTATCTGCTTAGCAACAAACTAGAAGTTCAACTTTTCAAAGTACATTTTGAAAGTATGGTGAAGAACTTGGATAATGCTGGTAAATTTTTGATGTATACAAGGTTCGTACAAGTATTTTTGGATAAGCATCTGGAAGGGATGTCAAATCATAATAGGATTTATGTTACACCCTCTCACACTAAGAAGATACTTAAGAATATGAGAAGGGTAGGGAAAGGTTTTCTGGAAGGGAAACACCATTATTCCAAACAATGGTGGTATAAGCTCAAGCAGAAATGGGTGAAGGTTCAGCAAATCCTACAGATCCCTATCACACATCCACCATTATTCAACCAACAACATCTCAAACTCAAAAGAAACAAAGACCTAGGAAGCCAAAGAGAAAGGAAACTCAGATACCTCTATCTAGTGGTCCTATAGATAATGTAGTAGATGAGGCTGTCAATGAGGAGATGGATGACAGTTTGGAAAGGGCTGCCACTACTGCTACTAGCTTAGATGCAGAGCAGGATAAGGGTAACATCAATAAGACCCAATCTAAGGCAACCACTATGAAAGCTTTGGTACCCAAGGAACTACTTTCAGGTGGTGGTCCCAGACGCAAGAAAACCATGGGTGATTATATGCTCAAACCTAGGTTGAGGAATGTATCTACAACATCTAATGATCTACTGCTGCAAGAGGTCACACACTTCGAACAGTGGTTCAGGATCGTTGAAAATTAATGAATTGATGGAACTATGTACATATTTACATCACAAGGGTGTATTCTACGTTCTCGGTCCCCACACGGTACAAAGACTATCAAGGCTAATGAGATTGCAAGTTTAAAAGGAGAGTACTAGAAGCTAGAGAGGAGGGAATAAGTCAAGAATCATGTCTTAACAGAATGTATAAGTTGGTTCATCAAGATAGGGTAGCATCCTCCTGAAGATGAGGTTTTGGTGTGAGAAGAAGGATGCATCCAAACAGGGGAGCGGAGGATAAAATGCTATTGATGGTGATGAAGACATTCCCTAGATAATGATCAAGATAATGCTGATCTGTTTGTTTTAATGACCTTAGATGGTGTGCGGTGATAGTTGATAATGTATGTTTTTAGAATGCTGAAGAAAACAACGATAATGATGCTAACTACAACTACAATTACAACCAATGCTATAAATACTGATGTTGAAATTACTGTCTAGTCAAGGCACTGGCAGAGTTGAAAGAGTGCAAACCTTAAGGCTGTTAAGATTGTGATACAAGACCTGAGCAAGGTACATTACAACAACAATTACCACAATACTTTATGTACCGCAAAACCTTCTCATAGGACAAAGGCAAAGGGATTATGATTGAAGAGCCTGTGGTGGAAAAAGTGAAGCCTATGAAGAGGCTTAAGCAGATAAGACTTGATGAAGAACTTGCCTTCAAGCTACAAGCTAAAGAAGAAGAAGAAAAAGAAGAAGAAGAAGAAGAAGAAGAAATACTTGCCAAAGAAAAAGCTCAACAAACTGAAGAAGCCAACATAGCTTGGGATGATGTTTAGGCTAAAATTAAAGCTAATTATCTGTTGGCTTAAAGACTTCACGCTCAAGAGCAAGAAGAACTAACTGATAAAGAAAAGGCAAGATTGTTTGTACAGTTCTTAAAGCAAAGAA
Organism: Tanacetum coccineum; assembly: GCA_026074375.1. NCBI lineage: Eukaryota > Viridiplantae > Streptophyta > Magnoliopsida > Asterales > Asteraceae > Tanacetum > Tanacetum coccineum. Next base: position 29,828 of record BQNB010052146.1, read on the forward strand.
GAAAACATTTTGCAGCTAAGAGAGCAGAAGAGAAGAAGAACAGACCACCAACAAGAGTTCAACAAAGGAGTATCATGTGTAATTATCTGAAAAACATGGAAGGATAGAAGCCCAAAAATTTGAAGAACAAGTCCTTTGCCAATATTAAAGAATTGTTTGACAAAGCAATGAAAATGGTGAATACCTTTGTTAACTACAGAACTGAGTTGGTAGAAGAGAGTTCCAAGAAAGCTGAAGTAGAGATAACACAAGAAAGTAGTTTATAGAGAGCAGGAGATGAGTTAGAATAAGAGAATGCAAAGAAGCAGAAGGTGGATGAAGATAAAGAAACAACAAAGCTTCAAAGTCTAATAGAAGTTATTTTTGATGATGAAGAGGAAGTAGCAATTAATGTTGTACCTTTAGCTACTAAGCCTCTAACTATTGTTGACAGGAAGATCCACAAAGAAGGAAAGAAAAGCTATTATCAAATAATAAGAGCTGATGGAAAGTCAAAAATGTACATAGTCTTTAGTCAAATGCTTAAAAGTTTTAGTAGGGAAGACTTGGAAGATTTGTACAAATTGGTAAAAGCTAAATATGGATCAACAAGACTAGTGGAGGATTTAGATTTGATTCTATAGGGAGATTTAAAGACAATGTTTAAACCATATGTTGAAGACATAGTCTGGAGGAATCAACAGAATTATAGTGTATTAGATTGGAAGCTATATGATTCCTGTGGAGTTCATTCATTAAGGAAGCAAAATGTGTACATTCATATGTTGGTAGAGAAGAGACATCCCCTTACACCATCTACAATTATAGATATGCTAAACAAGAAGCTTCAGGCTAATCATTTTAGTGAAATGGCATATCACCTTCTTAAACTTCTCACAAAACAACTTAAGAATCAATGAAGTGTTTGGAAGCATCCTCCTGGTGATTAATAAAGCTTTCATTGAAGAAACTTGAGATTTTTGAAGAAGAATATCAAGTTTAGGGGATGATTGTTGGGATTAAAAGACTTCTTGATGATTTTAGAGTTACTGCTGCTCAGGTTTATGTTACCGCTGCTAAAATAAAGTTAGTGCTGTTCATTAACTTTAATGAAAAATATGCTAAGTAGTTAGTGCTGCTAGTATAAAGTTAGTACCGCTAGCTCACAGTTACTACTGCTAGTATATATTAGTACTGCTAGTGTAAAGTTAGTACTGCTGGTGAAGATTGAAGAAAATATTCTAAGTAGTTACTACTGCTTGTACATAGTTAATGTTGCTGGTGTATAAGTTACTACTGCTGGTGTTAAAAGTTAATGCTGCTAGTACAAAAGTTACAATTGCTCAAAGATTAAGACTGCTGAAAGAGTTTCTACTGTTAGAGAAAGGATAAAGACAGGAGAAATGATAAAGATTGTTTAGAGATCAAGATTACTTACGTGATAAGTATTAGTTATTTATACAATAGATCTTAGAGAATATTCTAAGTCTTAGGAATATATTGTAAATCGACTAGGACTCCTTGGTGTATAAAAAGAGGTCTTAGGGCATAGAGATGAATGTATCAATAGTTTTCATAGAGTATCAAAACAAAATGAGTCATTCATAGTGTTATTCATAGCTTAAAGGTTTTGTAACCCTAATACTAGGAGAGTATTCGTGTTATTCTTAATAATATTGAAGCTTTTATTGTTTGTTAAATTGTGATTTTATGTTACTGTTTCATTAAGAATTCTTCTAATATTAAAGATCAGATCCCGCATAATATTTAATATATTCACACAAAGTTTCTACTATCACTAGTACAAAAAGTGGATTTGGTCACACATGGGAAAAAAGGAACGGCCACACATTCACATATTTATGTGGCTAAAGGTACCAAAATAGACAACATTTACTAATTAGCCACACATGAAAATTTTGATTGTGTGACCATTAGAACTGTATTGCCACACATTCGAACATTATGTGGCTAAAGGTAACTGGTAATATTATTTACCCACATATGAATTTGGAACGCGTGACAAATACAAGTAAGCTTGAAGCATTAGTCACGATATACATATAAATAGTGACAAATATATGTCACACACTTGAACAATGTGACCAAATTGGCATATATGGTCACATAAAGTAATTTTTTATGTGTCTAAATCATACAGTCAAGTTTTGTCACACATTATTTAAGTATAGCCAAAATCCAGTACATTTGGCCACGTAACTTAATATGTGTGTTTACAGTTTACTTTGTCTTAGCTTGCCAAAAGCTAATGTGTATAGTCACATTTACTTCTAGCATGATCATGTAACTATATGCCTTTACAATAGCCACAACATATCACAAATATGTGACTAAATTATGTTTATGGCTACATTTAAGGTGATTATATATGACTAATATATTCATAACAGTCACATCGTGAAGTATTCATGTGGCTATTATTTAGAATAAAATGTGAAATCGGTCATCATTAAATTTCATGCTTTGTATGACTAAATATTACAAAAGGCCACACAAACATTCATGTGACCATTGGATGATTAATAGTCACATAAAATACACATTTCTTCACTTTAAACAACATATGGTTACACTTATTAACACTTTTGGTTACGTATTACAAAAGGCCACACAAACATAGAATTCATGTGGCTATTGGATAATCAATAGTCATACAGAATACACATTTCTTTGCTTTAAACAACATATGGTCACACTTATTAACACTTTTGGTCACTTCATGCTTAATTGTATGTGACTAAATACCAAAAAAACATGCTTTGTGTGACTAAATATTACAAAAGGCCACACAAACATACAATTCATGTGGCCATTAGATGAACAATAGTCACACAAAATACACATTTCTTCACTTTAAACATCATATGGTCATACTTATTAACACTTTTGGCCACTTTATGCTTAATTGTATGTGACTAAATACCCAAAACAAACATGCTTTGTGTGACTAAATATTACAAAAGGCCACACAAACATAAAATTCATGTGGCCATTGGATGATCAATAGTCACACAAAATACACATTTCTTCACTTTAAACAGCATATGGTCACACTTATTAACACTTTTGGCCACTTTATGCTTAATTGTATGTGACTAAATACCCAAAACAAACATGCTTTGTGTGACTAAATATTACAAAAGGCCACACAAACATAAAATTCATGTGGCCATTGGATGATCAATAGTCACACAAAATACACATTTCTTCACTTTAAACAGCATATGGTCACACTTATTAACACTTTTGGCCACTTTATGCTTAATTGTATGTGACTAAATACCCAAAACAAACATGCTTTGTGTGACTAAATATTACAAAAGGCCACACAAACATAAAATTCATGTGGCCATTGGATGATCAATAGTCACACAAAATACACATTTCTTCACTTTAAACAGCATATGGTCACACTTATTAACACTTTTGGACACTTTATGCTTAATTGTATGTGACTAAATACCTAAAAAAACATGCTTTGTGTGACTAAATATTACAAAAGGCCACACAAACATAAAATTCATGTGGCCATTGGATGAACAATAGTCACACAAAATACACATTTCTTCACTTTAAACATCATATGGTCACACTTATTAACACTTTTGGCCACTTTATGCTTAATTGTATGTGACTAAATACCCCAAAAAAATGCTTTGTGTGCTTGTACAATGTTTACGGTCACACTCATTAACACTTTTTGTCATTGTTTTTTAATGGATACAGACACTAACTCAAAAATTTGACCATAAATACCCTACGGTCGGGCGACCTTTTGTCACACACATTCGAAAACGCATGTGTGACTATATGTATATCGTCACACTTTTTTGGTGTATCCAAATCCACCTTTTGTACTAGTCAAACAAGTTTTTCATATCCAAATTTTGAGCTTAAATTTTTCCGTATACCTTTTACCAAACTGGTTCTACTGATGATTTTCTGGTTCTTTTTAATGGCAGAGATGAAGGTAATTAAGGAAGGATCCGAAAAACTTGGATTACTCAAGATCAATGATGATTCGTTCGCTTGCAATACACCACTTGGAACTATTTTCAATGAATTCAACCGGTTGAGTGGAATGGATGACGATTTGTTTACTTATGTGGTTGAGATTCCTAGGCTTTCTAGCATTCCATGTGATGAGGAAGAAGGGGATAATTCAGATGATGGGGATCTTGATGTTTATGAACTACGAGTATGCTATGATAAGAATGATGGAATTTATGGTGAAGTAGTGATTTTTGTTAACAAAAAGATTAGTGAGGCTAATGGACGTCACTGTTGAGCAATTGCTTAATTTAATATATGGCGATCATAAGCAGGTTGATGTTAAGGTCAAGGAAGGAGTAATTTCTAAATGGTTAGTTCGAAGCTACAAGAAACAATTTGATGAATATATGGAAATAAAGAAACAATGGGTGATACATGGAATTAATGATGATATGGAATATGACCCATCTGATGTTGAATTTTCTGAATGGTTAGATTCGAAATTCTATAACCATAAGATGATGGATCGGTTTACAAAGAATGCGTTGTGGATCTATTAGACAACAGGCGATGATGAAGTGGAACTTACTAACGAAGAATTTTCCGTTCCTGATAATGAAAATTTAATTGATAAGGATGAGGTTGCTAAAATCTTTAGGATCGAGACCAGAATATTTAACTTCGATACACTTATATGCAAGGCATTCTACGAATTCAATTACCTTCTCAAAATTGATACCGATTTACTTACTAGTGATATCCTCGGATTCAAGACATATGATGAATTTTAAAATGAATGGATGGATGAATGAAACAAAGGAACATCATGGGTTCCCGAGGAACCATGGTCAGAAAATCAAATTCCCATTGATGACATCCATCATATTTGCGAGCCTATCCGTTTCAAGAATGGGAAAACTAAATGGCTACCTTACAATTCAAATAATGAAGGATTCTGTAATGGAGGAGAATTACCAGGGATGGTTTGAGTTGGTTACATGACCTACTTTCAAGATTACAAATGGTATGATGACTTGGTAGATGGAAAGTTAAAGGGGGAAGCTTTGAAGAAAAAAGCCATCTACGAAGGGTCATGGGGAGATGAAACTCAAGGAGTTATAAACTTTTGCGCATGGTTGAAAAGATGCTTTAGAGATTTTCACGAGCTTGATTATGAGGTATTGGTAAAACTTGAAGAATGTTGGTGGAAAATGAATGATCACGAATGTTAATGAGGTATCATTTTATACATTATTTCAGGGTCATTTAACCCCCTAAATCATGCAAATATGCCCAGATTATGTGCTTAATCATTCGTTTTCAGGTTTTTAGCACTTGGATGACATTTGGAGGAAATACACTTGACTTGGGCTCATTTGGAGAAGAAACGGACAAGACTACGACTCTACACCAAGAACCATAAAGAATTATTCACTCAGAGCTGGAGACGGTGTCGCAACCATAAAGCAATAGCATCATAACATTCATGGTGACGGCGTCAGAGATTCAGCGACGACGTCAGGACGTGGCCGACTTAAAGTGGATCTAGAACCATCTACGTGGCGATGGCGTAAGGAGTACAAAGCAACACCGTCGCAGCGATATATTTATATATATAAAACTGATTTTAGGGTTTCAAGTATGTAACTTTGTATAACTTTAGGGAGACGAACCCTAGCCTTTATAGCAGCTTCATAGGTCGTTTTTAGGGCCTCAAAACCCTATTGTACTACCTTGGATCCATGCTTTAATTCAAGTAAGGTTATTTATCATTAATCATTCAATATGTCTATGTGTTATGTGATTGATTTATCTTCTTGCTTTCATTATAACTTGCACGGCTAAACCCTCCTTTGTATTTGCTTATGATTGCATGAAAGTTAAATTATAGATCCAATTACTGTTGCTTCTTGTTGATGAATGTGCGCGTTAGGCTTTAGAAAACCAGCTTTTATCTGTATCGCTGTAGACACGTCTAGGGAAACACGAGTGCATAGAAAGGATACCATCGGGTAACAGCCTTCCCACTACCTTACCCTCTTATATGGTTGATCCCTCTTAAGGTATTTCACAAACATTTAATATACTCTTAGAGGCCTTGTAATAGTCTTCATACTACCTTACTTGTGTATTGCCCTAACAGAATATTAAATAGACGGTGGGTTCGTGTAATCCGTTCATGACCTAGGAAATACTTACACAAATCATCACAAGTGTGACAAGACAACAAGATTAGGAGAAGCAATCTGATAAGTAATGCATGATTAAGTAAATACATTCAATTATCATAAATTTATCACCAGTAGATTAAATATTAGTTTAGTTAATAGTAAACAAACCAACCTCTCAAACCATAGATTTACCTGCTTTCATAAAACATAAAAAGACAAAAATAATCTTCTCTTAACCCCTAGAATTCTGTTAGACCGTGATCGAGCCTTCCCAACCTATTCCCTTAGAGAACGATAACAACCCCCGAGTCTTGCCTATACTACTACTACAACGGTTAGGTGCTCTGCATAGGGAGTTGTAAAACTTCATGTAGAAGTCCTACGATGACCGCATCAAATGTTCTCCATTTACTAATTGGAGAAATCATATACACGAGACTTGCGCTAACACTAATATTAATGCTAACTATAACCCTTACCTAGATATTTCTAAAACATATAACCATGATGCAGCAAGGAATGATGAAGAAGCTATCCATGAAGAGTAAAAGTCGAATAATAAGCATAGCATCAGAAACTTTGACTGTGACTTGGTGTGACAACCAGTGATTTTTCGTAGGCCTTAGTATCCCAAATACTATGACTACCTACCACTATTTCATCAAATTGTATAAAACAACTCAAGTTTGACTTTTGTTAACTTTCACTGTATGTAAATAGTTACGGTATAACCGACTGTCAATCAACCAAACTCCTACTATGACAAGTCTTTCATTAAAATTCCTAATTTCTAAACATTTAGAGTTACATACAATCACTTACCGGGAACTCTTCCCGCGCATAGCAAAAAAATGGCAGACAACTCGTACCAGCACGATGGAAACTGAATCCCATATTTAACTTTTCAAAATGGTTAAAATAAACTTATTTTGATAGGTTATTTCATACTTCACGAAAACGTTTGTGTAAAACATGAGATTTACGGGTTACGCTTAGCACTAACGGGAAATGGATAACAACGCGAAACGTAAATCGCATCCAACGCATTAAAGGAAAACAATAACATTAAACCGACCTCCTTGTCGATACTAAAATCTCTAAACACGTCTTGTAACTTAAACTCTACTTGAGAACACACGGGTTTCGATTTATATTCAAATTAGTCATGGTATCATGACCCGACACAAGACAAAAAGGGCATGGGATCCTTTTTGCTCCTGTCCTAGCCGACCACACCAAAGGGGACACCACTCCCACAATTTTAGAACGCTAGTCGTCCTTCTTTGTCTTATAATCTTTCAAATTCACACATACATTCATTGTATTCATACATCAAACAACAAAAACACTCTCTTCTATCTTCCTCTTGCTCTCGTCCGGACCCAAAAACCACAACAAAACCTTCATTTTTCAAGTTTGATCAAAGACACGAAAACAAGAACGTGTAAGGGGTAGATTCTAGTAGTTTTGGGAAATCAAAAACAACATTTGGGTTGTGTTCAAGCTTAAATTCTCATCTTTGAAAACTTTTTGCAAGTCTTCCAAACCTCAAATTCTTGTACTTTTATGGTTGTTTTGATGTTTTAAGTCTAGTTATACAAGGCATTTGTTAAGAATCAAAACTTTAAAAACTACGCAAAATATAAAAAGGGTGCATTTAGTTACGTCGTGTACAAAGAGAAACACAAGGAAATGATCTTTAAAATATTTTAGTTGTGGTGGTAAGTTTTCACTTTTGTCTCATAGCTTATTTAAATTCTAGCTTAATAATAAGCTCTTCGTGAACTCATTTGAGCTCTTGGGCTTGTTCTTAGTGTCGACCCAATGAAAGAACCCAAAAAGGGTTTAGGGTTTTGGCTTATTTTTGAGTCCGTCTTATTTTCTTGAACTTATTGTAGCTTATGCATGCGCTTATTCTAGCTTCGAGCTTAATAGCTTATTCGTTTAACTTATTTGGGCTCTTTTGGGCTTACTCTTGTCTCGGTCCAACAAAGGAAACACAAAGGAATCATGGGCTTCGGCCCATTGTTTTTTTGGCTTATTCATAGATTATTTGAGCTTATTAGCTTATCATGTCTTGGGTTAGGGCTTATTAGCCCATTCATTGGCTTATCTAAGGTTTTAGGCCAAACAAGCCTCTCGGTCTAATAAGCCGAGATAAGCCGCGGCTTATCTTGGGCTTATTGGCCTCATCATGCTTAGTTGGCTTATTTTCCAGCTTATTGTGGCTTATTTTGGTGACTTATTTGGCTTTTGAGCCTATTTAACTATAAGGGCTTAAAAAAGTTTAGTTTTGGGCTTATTGTGCTCGTGACCTAATAAGAAGAATAAGCTACGACTTATTAGTGGCTTATTATTCTTGGCTTATAATTTTGAATGTTATCCTAGCTTATTTTCGATACTAAAATACTTTTTGGCTTAATCAATAACTTATCGGGTTATAAAAGATACATATAGGCTTAATGGACCGAAAAGCCCAATAAGGATCTAATACTTTCACTTTTCCCACTATCAGGCTAATTATGAAAATCTTAATGGGCCATGAGGCCCAATGTACTAAGGGACTAAAACATAAACTAAGATATTCATGGATTCCTAATGGGCCATAAGGCCCACCAACTAACAAATAACATTTAAGCGTAACGGGCTTTGACTTAGCAAACGAATGGACTAATAGACATAGTTTGGGCTTACATTGCTTTTAAGCACAATAAGTGAGAACTAACAAACGTAATTGTCTAAAACGGATTTACAATCGATTTATGCTTATATAAGTTTAGAATGGTCAAAATAGTCATTTGAAGTATAATTTGGGTAAAACGACACGCAAACATAGATTTTGGCATTGTGCCAGAAAATTACGAATTAAGTAAAGTGTTTGAAATTAAGTTTTGAAAACCTTAGGAAACTTTCACAAACAAATGGGTCATGCCAAAATTTTGTAAAATAGTTTACACTTAGAAAATATTTTGAAACTTCATATTTTCATAAAGTTCGATAAAAGGACGAAACCGCTAATTATTAAATACTAATCATTACTTGGTAAACGTTGGTACTAAATTTCGACCAATAAACTAAAATCATATTTATACCCATGACACGAACTAATTTCTAAAATCTCGACAAGAAGACAAAATAATAGAATATTATTATTTAACGCCCGACTAAAGGACGAAAAACATAATTTTTCTAAAAAACCCCTAACGTCTAGTTTATGTGTCTAAAACATTATTAGCACTTATATCGAGTATGTGTTATCTGATGCGTAATTTCTTTTAAATAAAACTACGTTAGGTTTTACATTTATAAAACCCTAACTACCTCGACTATTCTTACGCACTAAAGAGAAGTGTACCCTATCGTGTATAGTGTAGTGATTGGTAAGTACGGGTGTCGACCCAAAGAACGGTTTGTGTCTCTAATCGTCTAATTGATTTTATTATTCTACCTAAGAAAGCAGGAAAGAAAACATGTTTGAGTATTTGAGATTATTGTCTAGCTGTTTTGGTGGTAAGCCTAGCTTGTCGAAAAGGGAATTGGAATAGTGGCGAACAACTAGAAAGGAAGAACGCAATTAATTACAATGATCTCTAGTGCAATGTCTTGTCGTAATCTTAAATGGGGACTAAACTCATTAGGTCTAATTTGGTAGTTGAAACCTAACGTATGTCTACTGAGTGGAATGAACTCGCAGGGAGAATAACTATTATATCAGTGATACACAGTTGTTAAGTGATTTAAGAGTCAGGATTTAATTTAACTTATAAGATACACTTATTCTAACAGGAGGTCTCCTTATTAGCTCGTTCTCCTAACCAGGAATTAATGCTAAGGGTTCTTCCTTATTGGTCGAACAATTACGAGTGTTGGTCACTCTATTACAATTAATCGCGCGCACAAGGTTTGGGATCCACCTTATATACACTTTTAGTGCATGCTCAACCTTATATAAAAACCTAATAGGGAGTCTAAGGATTTCAAAGTGCACTATATAAATTAATAAAGAAAATGATAAAACAACGAGATCATAACATAATAATCATAAGATAATTAAAATAATTACATGCCAATAACAAATAATAAAACATAACTAATAAAAATAACATCAATAATTATATGGATGGATCCAATAAGCCAAAATAATATGATTAAATTGACCATAAAAAGTTGAAGTATAATTACAAGTGGTGCGAAATTAATGCTCTCGATCCCCTAGTCGAACGCTATGGCAAACCCCAAAGGGTTTGCCCTATAACCAAGCAAATAGCCTAGCTGCTCACCCTTTTTCTTCCCCTTTTCTTATTCATCGACTACCCTACCGATTTGTTTTAGAATGTGATATCAAGAATGAATAAGTCATTCTATATTTATAGTAAAATATAACTTTGAAGTCTTGGCGAGTTTAGTCCCTGGACTTAGGGATCAACTTGTACATATAATTGAAACTTTATACATTCTGTGCAAATTTAGTCCCTATGATTTTACGGTGTAACTAAATACACGGTTACGCCGTAATACTCCTGACGCGACTTTCCTTCTTTACGTGATAAAATTAGTGTTAGGAATATTGTAATAGATAGTTACTACTAGTAGGTATGTAGTTCCTACTGGTAGAGTAAAAGTTCCTGCTGGTAGGTA
>BQNB010052147.1:0-16034 GCA_026074375.1 Tanacetum coccineum
TTTTTTATGGACAATGTTTTTATATTTTTGGTTTTTCTTTTGTTTTTATATTGTAATTATACTAGAAAAAAAAATTTGAAAAATATTTTTGTACTTTTTATATTTTTGTAGAAGAAAAATATTCACAGATATAAACACAAGTTGTCAATACGTAGCGATATTCTTTTTCAACCTCCCCGGCAGCGGCGCCAAAAATTGGTTACGCGCAAACCAACCCCTCTTTATGTATCAATAAATATAAATACATATATAAATACACAACAAGGATCAGGATCCGCGAGACCAAGAAAACCGGAAGCAGTATAGAGTGTTCCCGGGTCGTTATGTCCCAACGAGGCTGAAATGGAAAATCGCAAGACGATTGATGATTTGTGTTTGAATGTCACAAGGAATGATTGGGAATTAATACTGAAAGCAAATGCACATAAAAACTAAACAAGGAACATAAGCTGGAACAAGAATAAAAGCTAGAATTGGGAAAAACACTTAAAACTTTTACACTAAAACACAAATAAGCTTAAATAAACTTTAAGACAGACAAATAAGCTAAAATTAAATCTAAATAAGCAAATTAAACATGCAATTAAGTTAAATTAAACAAGAGAAACACAGCAGTACTAACAATAGTACTAACAGTATTAACTACCAGTACTAACTTAGAGTTAGTACTGCTAGGCTTAAGTTAGTACTGGTGGGCTTAGGTTAGTACTGCCAGGCTTATAAAACACAAAGATAACAGAAATAAGCAAATAAGCTAAAACAGATAATTAACTATCCCTAATAAACACTTAGTAAAAGAAATAAGCAACTAAGATAAACTAAAATGATAAATAAGCTAGAAAACTTAAACTGATACACTAATGAAAACACTTTGAAAAGGAAAATAAGCTTAAATAAGCAAACAGTAAAGGAAAATGGTTTAATCTATTCTAAAAAGCTAAGGAAATCTTAAATAAGCAGAAATAATAAGCTGATAAGCTAAGTTTAACTACCAGTATTAACTGTTATAACTAACAGTACTAACTTGGAGTTAGTACTGGTAGCTTTAAGTTAGTACTGTTCCAAAAGTGGACTAGCAGTATTAACTTAGAGTTAGTACTGCTAGTGTAGACTTAGTACTGGTCCTAAAATGAACTGGCAGTACTAACTTAAAGTTAGTACTGCTAGTTGAAAATACCCCTGAAACTTTGTGAAAATCATTTTTCTTTTTATATTAATTAAAAACAGATTATCAAATAACAAATTAAACACTTACAAGCAAATTTTAATCAATAATAAGCACTTAAATAAGCATGAATGAGTCTAGCAGTATAAACATAAAACTAACAGTTGTATCAAATAAACTAGCAGTTCTGCAATAGATAAGTAAAGTAAGAAAAAGAGAGACTTACTACACCCTTGCTCAAAACAGGGTCAAACAATGAATCTACAAGCTTTAGCTTGTATTAAACAAGCTAGTGAGAGTCCATAAGCCCAAATCCAGAACTTAGGCTTTATCACCAATAAATAAGCTTCTGTGGTTATTTAGAGTGAAATTTTTGTGATTCACTTTTAACTACCTTAACTTTTTATCTACTAATGAAAACAGCTTATAAATAAGCTGAGGTGAGAGCTTTTTAAACACAAAACAATAAGATGAAGAAACTTAACACTGGTATCGTAAATTGACTTGTAAACTCAAACTTGCATTAAAACTTGAAATTGTTACAAAGCTGAAAGTAAAAAGCTGTAAATAACTTTGAAATTCAAACTAAGATAAAAACTAATTAGTTACTAAAAAACTAAGACTAGATGGCTCAGTGGCTTACAAAAAACTCTATTTATAGCCGAAGTCTTCCTTGCAGCTTGTGCTTCTTTTCAAGAGCAAAAACCAAGTGTGCTAGTTGTGTGAGGTGAATCTAAACAAATCTCAGCCTTTGATTTCTTTGACTCATTGGGGACAAACTCAATCCTCAGCCATCGAAATGCTTTGGGAATGGAAAGGGATTGCCAACATGGACTTTATAAGGCTGGGGGGTAGTAGTAGGGTGTTGAGTGTTTTTGCAGAGAAGTATGGGAGCAAAAACAGGGTGCTGGCTGGTTTTGGTAATGGCGGGAAGAGTGGGAAAGAAAAGGTATACAAGTTGGGTTGTGACAGAGAGAGGTTGAAGATGATTAAAGAAGTTTGGTTTTGTGTACAAGAAAAGGCCCAGTCCCACCACCCACCCACACCCCATCCACCCCACGTTCAACAACACCCCCATGTCTTCACCCACCCCCCATTCTCCTCCCCCACAACCCCCCCCCCCCCCCCCCTCCCCCGCCCTCCCCCACCCCCCCCCCACGATACTTACTATCTCTCCCCCCAACCCCCCCCGCCCCTATATCCACCCATCTGCCCCCCCCCACCCCAACCACCCCCCAACCACCCCCCCCCCAACTCAATCTCTTTCCTCTTTTCATTTTCTTTTTCCCTTTTTCTTTCTTTTATAAATGAAGTTTCCCAATTCGCATAATCAGCCCCTGTGGTTTATATAATAATATAACTTAGGGGTTTGGTATTTTTGACCCCTCAAGTTATATTTTTCTTTGCTTTTTCTTCTCGGAGTAGACTTTACTTTGATTTGGCTTCGTTTTCACACCTTTTCAAATAAAAAGAATGGAAATAAAACATAGATATTTTTTTCCACTGTTTTGATAAAATATTGAGAACTTGAGTGATGAGCACCAGAATATAAAACATTAAAATTATAATTTAGGATGGAAATATTTAAATGGGTGTAATTCCCGGTGTCCTGTTTGTTGCTTTTTTTTTTGTTTTTCGTCTTTTTGATGATATCCACTTCCTGCACAATACAAATGCAAAACAAACATATATTTGGCAGTTTTTGTCTGTTTTTGGTCATTTAAGCTCATTTTTGAAGGTAAAAGATATGTGTAATTAAGCACATATCAATGGTTGTCTGCATTCTTTGCTTTTGAGCTCTTGACTGTTGAAGAATAAGAAGACCATATTGGTAGTACAAAGTAGTCCTGACCAGATTCATCTTCTTTTTTAGAATCACCTACATCAATAATATCTTTCGTACCTACAATATGATTAGCTTCTTTTGGACCTGCTTGTTTGTTAGCTTGATTCTCTGAACTTACTGGTTGATAATTCATTAAATTAGTTAAATAATCAAGATCAAATACCAAGTGGTTTTCGTTCCTGCAACATTTGGTTTATTTTTCTAAAAAAGATATGTGCAATTTTATTCAACTCTCTTGGTTTCTAAATTGTATACCCTAAAAGCCTTGCTTTGTAGAGAATACCCTACTAAAAACCCTCATCTGTTTGCCCATCATACTATGCCAGAATGGCATGTATTCAGCGATGGTCCTAAAAGGCGTTATATAGCTTATGAATGGAATTTTTACAAGTTACAAGTTCATAAGGTGTCTTATTTTGAGGCTTGGTCACTAATACCCTATTAAAGGACATAGCAAGCAGTACTAACTTCTTCAGCCCAAAAAGTGTTAGGTAAAAAGAATCTCTAGCAAGCCTAGCAGCCAAAATCAATATGGTCTTGTTCTTCTTTCAGCAACTCATTTTGTTGGGTTTCTGGCATTACTGATATGCCTCTTGATCCCTTTTGACCCACAAAATTCAATAAAATCCCTGTTCTTAAATTCTGTACCATTATCACATCTAATAGCCTTAACTTTTTGATTTAATTGGTTCTTAATTTGTCTTATAAAGTCCTTAAGGATTCCACTAGTTTCATCCTTAGTTCTTAAGAAGAACACCCAACTAAACCTGCTAAAATCATCAGTGATAACCAGGCAATAAGTCTTATGGTTTAAGCTCCTTACAGATGTAGGTCCAAATAAATCCATATGCAAAAGCTGTAAGGTCTGACTAATAGAGCTCACTGATTTGGCCTTACAGGAGGCCTTGTGTTGCTTTCCTTTCTGACAAGCAACACAAGTGTGGTCATTTTGAAAAATCTTTAAAGGTAAACCTCTTACAAGGTTTCCCTTCACAAGTTTGTTTAAGTTTTTAAAGTTAACATGACCCAACCTCCTATGCCATTTGTTAGATTCATCAATTGTGGCCTTTGCAATCAAACAAGCTAAACCTCCAGAAGGAACAATGTTCTCTAAATTGAAACTGTACATATTGTTTTGTCTGGGGATTCTAAGTAATACTTGATTTTCATCAGGTAACTTAAATTCAGGAGACAAAACAAGACATTCAGTGTCAGTGAAAAGAACCTTGTTCTTCTTGTCACACATCTGTGACACAGAAAAGAGATTGAAATGCTGTAGTTCTTTCACAAAGCACACATCCTCAAAATCTAACTTTCTTGTTTTTATTTTACCTTTACCAGTTATGTAACCTTTACTTCCTCCAAAAGCAACAGGGCCACCATTAAAGTCTTGATATTCAGCAAGGTAGGCCTTGTTTCCAGTCATGTGCCTGGAACATCCACTATCAACAATCCCTTTGTTCTGTAAAGTTCTGTGTGGATAATCCTGCACATCAAATAAAAGAGATTAGATTCTCTTAGGGACCCAAGCCTTTTTGGGCTTGAGTCTGCCTAGTGGATCTTTGAAAGTAGCACAATTTCTAGGTCTTGATCCACCATTGTATTTGGAGACTTTGTGCCAGTAATGTCTTTTTGGTCTCCAATTACAACCTGCTGAGGGCTTAACAGCAGTTTCCCTTTTTCCCCCAACAGCACTAACTGCATTTACCTCAGCAGTATTAACTTTTTGATATGAAAAATTGGTTCTAAGTGTTGTTGTTCTATTTAATGGCTTTCTAAAAGTTGATACCATAGGCTTAACAGTATTAACTTTAGCATTATTCACAATAGGCTTAACAGTATTAACTTTCCTAGCACCATTAGATGGTACTGCCTGTCTGTTAAGGTTATGCCTAGCAGTACTAACATTATTAGTACCGCTAGCTCTAGCAGTATGCCTAGCAGTATTAACTAGAATTTTGCCAGTTCTAGTTAGTACTGCTGTAGGAACAAATTGGTTTTGATGATTTACTCTTTGCACATTGTTCCAAATTGGCCTAATCTCCCTTTGACTAGACTTCTTCCTCATCCTATTGTTTAACTCAGCTTGTTTAGCCATCCTTTTTTCATGGAAATCACAATCTCTGATAAGATGACTAAGACTTCCACATAACAAAACAATCTTTTGTAGCAAAAACCCCATATCCTAAACTTTCATGTCAACTTTTTGGATTTTTTAACTAAGTGTGGAATCGGATTCTTAACAGTTTCCTTATAGTTTTATTTGGCTTATTAGTAATAAAACAAAACTAGGTTGTTCCTGTTCTTTTGTAGGTTTAGACACACAATAATCATCACTATCTGACTCATACTCCTCAATGATAGGAGCATCAAACCAACATTTCGTTGGTCAAACTACAATTAGTTTATTAACAACTATTTCCATATCAACACTAATTTAGGTGTTTCTACATTAATGTTGAAGATTCAAACAAGTGTCAAAGTCACTGGTTTGGATGTCAGATTCACTAGGTTGAGGCTGTTTTAGACCATATGTAAATTATGAGTAATCTATTTCAACATCAGGTCCAGATGGCATGTAATTCCTTGTCATGGGTGGGGGTATAGCATGCATACCCATTCTAACTATAACAAACCGGATTCATAAACAACTGTTGATTTCTAAATCACTTTCCTATTCATAAACTACACTTTGAAAACTTCATTTCATAGCTCAAGATCCATCATAAATCTGTATCCCCAGACCAACCCAAATTTATTTATTAGCACATCATCTGACTATTTCAAAAGACTAAGATTTGTAGAAAGAGTTTGTCATTTTTTCTAGAACTTTAGCTTTAAATCTTCTTTTCTTTTCACTATCGCCAATAGTTTCTATATTAAGGACATCTTTTTTATCATAAATCTTATATTTTTCCTCATACCAAAGTTGACCAATTGTTGATGACAACCAATTTGTGCTTCAACTTTTCTTTAAAGCTTGAGTATATGCCTCTATATCTATGCTTGCATCAGAAGTTATCTCTTTTGTTCATCATACAGTGATTTAATTAATTATAATGATCAACACATTCATTAGAACAAGATTGTACCTCTGTGTCGATGGCCTGAACTATGTAAGCCATCAAAGCATACAATCTTTCCTTCTTCTGATGACTAGTCCAATCAATACCTTCTCCCTCCAATAGTCACCGAGAGATTTAGATGCCTTCTTGTTTTAACCAAATCTTTTCCTCCCATTCTCTTTACCTTATTCCTCTAGAGTTCCAAGCATCTCTCCTCCTCCTACGATCTTGATTCCTTTGGTCTCTAGAACTCTCTAGCAAAATTCCCCTGTCTTGTACAATTATAGCACTCGACTTTTCGTTTTGTCAAAACTAACCCAGTTACTTCATCAGAATATTGTAGCTTTCTTACTGTCTTTTGTAGGACTTTTTCATTCTCATGGAAAATCAGATGGCCACTGCCATTCAATCAATTTCTTCTAAATCAAACTCATCAAGCTGTTCCAAATCCTTATGATCCAATTGAGGACAATTGGAATGATTTGCAAGTAAGGAGTATGATAAAGTTTTTCATATTGGGAGTTATGACCAGAAGAATTAGAAACACTATAATGGTACTAACATCATTAGTATCAGCTAGTGTACACTTGAACAAAGCCACATTCTGCTGCTAAAAAAGAGGATGATGCTGTAGAGCCTTGAACATTAGATTCAAAGACTTCTAAGATTATTATATAGATCATTAAAGCTAAAGACTGTCTAACTACTCCGAGGCATTGGTCCTCAGAATTAAGGAAACTTTGAGACAGGCAGAAGTTAGAGACTGAAGGATTGCTTATTTTGCATCCTCATGTGGCGACCACAATTACCTGCATCATAAATCTCTAGTTACTCAGAAACCTGAAACCTTGTCCATAGCCTATTATGTACCCTTCCCTGAGTTTGATACGAGAAGCCTTCAAACGTTGCGATTAAATTTTACTTCTGCATCTTCTTGATTCATCATTTCCACACAAATCTAATTTTAATAGCTTCCCTACATCCTGTTATCATCAGTCATTTTAAGGAATTTAGCAAGATGATCTTCTGGTAAAGCCATAAGCAAAGTGGTCCTTGCTTTTATTTCTCTTTCTCTGGCTAAGATTTCTTCTGCAGTCCTTGGAGGCAGAACCTTGATTTGACCTTGTATATCTGTGGTGATTAATACAAGACCATTTCCATTTTGTATAACTTCCCTGATAGGATAGTCTGTATGCCCAAATAATGTTCCAATTTTCATGACCATAAATGTCCATATTCCTCCCTTTTTGAGAATAGAAAAGTTTTAATGTTGAAAACAGTGGTGAGAGTTTGGTGTAGTATAGGTGTTGTAAGTGGTGGGTGTGGTGATGACCCATCTGTGATCCAGCCATTGAATTTGCTTTGTAAGATAGGGGTTTATAACTGGTTTTTGTTCTTTTTACTCAGAGTTTCTCACAGGCTCTGGTACCACTTATGAGTCCCAAACAGAACAGATCTTTGCAGCCTGATAAGGGTGATAGCCAACTTGTATAAATACAGATTGACTAAAGAGAAAATACTGACTATGAATACTTATTGTATATGCGGAATCTACACAATAGTATTAAGAAGAACAATGAATAACTAAACTTTGATTTCTATTAATCTGCTAAAGTGATTACAGATTACTAACTATGAGATATGGTTGTATGAGATGAGATCTGTGTGTTGTTCTTGTTGTATATCTCTCTAATGCCGTAGGGTTCCTTTTATAGACCAAGGATAAACCCTAACAGGCTTACAAAACGCATAAAAGATAATACATATCTTTTCCTACAATATCTCATACATATCTCTTAAACGGTACTAACTATTTTATACTAACGGTACTAACTATCTGAGCAGTACTTAACACTTTGTACTGTCAGTACTAACTATAACTATCAGTACTAAGTATATAACTAACTAACGGTACTAAGTTAAGAATGTATAATTCCTAACAACTCGACATCTAGCTTAGTGTCGGAAATAGATATAAGCAACGTTGTGTACGGTTTTCTCCGCCATAAAGGAGCTTGTTGACATAGTGAAGAAAACTCTCGAGTTAGGTGCTCGGGGAGTGGAGTAGGCCGAAGAGGAGCTTCGTAACCAAACCACTATAAATCCTTGTGTTGTGGTTTGATCTTTCCAACTCTTATCTTTTATTTGCTTCTACTTATTTACATTGTTCATATTGTGCAAGTTTTGAATTCACAAAAAGTCGAATCTAAGTTTTTATAAACAAACATAAATATTAAATCAAAAAGCGGTAAACTATTCAACCCCCCTTTCTAGTTTTCCACAACTTTATCATGTCCTTTATATTACACGACTCATCATAATTCAACTTTTATTAGTAATTTATATAAGCACTTATACATAATACAATACTTCTTCATTAAATGACTTTTTCATAATTCAAACATCTTTACATTATCTAGCTCATACTTACTTACTTTAGTCATTATTTATTAAAATGCAATCCTGTGCATTTATCATAGTTTAAGCATCTCTTAAACTCATATCATCTTACAATACCATACATCACTTATACATATATCTAACATAACATAGATCTCACATTATATGAACATACATTCCTGCATTTAACATTTACTTTCATTATATAATAATTTTCACATAAGCAACCTTTTCATAACTTAAACATTTACACATTTACTTATCCCATACTTCTCCTATTATCATATCATCTCACATTCATATAACATTTAGACATATAATAGCTTTCATATACTTACATCACATAATTACATCAACATCTTCAATTTTAACTTTTTTAATAAACGCTTAACATTCTAATCAAAATCAAAGTCATATAACCAATGACTACAACACATCACATAATCATTAATATGTCTAAGCATCATCATTCTATTTTCCACAAACACTTAACTACCTTTTACTAAGGCATTTATATTATTCGTTACTTAAACTTACGGCTTACGCATCTACTAGTGGTCTAAGTTTAGGCAACCTATAGTGGAAACCTACTTCTCTTAGACTGATGCTCTGATACCAAGTAGAAATGCCCCTTTGCAATACAAAAAATTTGACCCGAAATCAAAAACTTTACAAAAGCATAAGACCGAGAATGACCTTGTGTCATTCCTTAATATACTTTTTAAAATACATTACAATTAGACCCTTAAAAGTTTCATTATCATAAAATAGACTCCATAAGCTTTCCAATGAAATAAAGAACTCATTCTAACTCTTTACGGTTTGCATTTCACGACGAAAACAAAATTGACAAAAACCATGAGGTTACGCCGTAACCATAATGGTTATGCCGTAAACTCTTAAAAACCTTTATGTTACAGCATAACATAAAGATTACGCCACTACAGAAAGTCTTATTATGTATATAGGACCCCTTTTGATCGAAACTCGACTAAATTGATCCAAAACTACATAAAACCTTCAAGAAATCATTATAATTCATAATAAATCATATTCATAAGCATTTGTGGTCTAAATGACCCAAAACATATATTGATTGATACTATTTTAAGAAAATATATTCATTAATATTGATTGATACTATTTTAAGAAAATATATTCATCAGTAGCCTGTATACAATTAATGTGATTAGGCAATTATGTCAGCAAACAAGATCCCTATGTCACTTTATATTCAAAGAATTCATTTATACGTTCATATAAGGCCATCATCATCAACCACATATTCTCATTCATAAAACCCACTTTAAAATAGACAATCGGTTGCTACATAGTCTTGATCGATAGCTACAAACAAAGACAGCTGCAAGTCTACCTATACTATCACCCAAGGCTTAAGTTTGCTCGATGCACTTATGGGCCGCAACTGGGTTAAAGTTCCGTTCGTGATCAGGTCAGTGGTTTCTTTCCGTTCGTGTTTGGGTTCAAGTTCATTTCAGAATGTGTTGGTTTTGTCACGACTTGGTTTAATAGTTCTTATTTCGGTTTTGAGTTACAATCAAACTTAAATCTTAACATATGTGTTTGAGGTAGTGTTTGTACTCATGTTCGATTTTGATCCTATTGAATCCTTGTTCAGCTCGGAGGTATATTCTTGAATCCATTCACGTCTTACTGATTTGAATATCAGTTATACTTCAGCTAGCTTAATCTCTAACATTAAAAAAACAGATTTCTCATATTCGTATGATTACATTTAAGTAGACATGATCAATATAAAATAATCAACCTTAATGAAGAACTGTAAGGCCTTATAATACTTGTTGATTATCACCGGGCTATAACAATAAGAATAAACTGATTTTATCAAATAAAAATATTGACTTGTTATATATATGAGTATAAGATTTTAGTTAGTTTAGTCATACTATATGTATCTATGTAGAGACTAGAGTTGAAGAATGATGCCATGCATAAAATTAGTTTTCAAAATAAATAACTTGGCCATGCGTATGCATGTTTTTATAACTGAATAGTAATTGCTTCATAACCCATTGTGATAATATTGTTCAACACTATGTATATAGTTTTGAGTTTAATAAAAGTATAGATTTCTGATCGAACTATGCTAAACAAATTAGCACAAATGGAAGAGTATTGTATATATAACAAGAGATATTATATCAAGTTAGTCAAAAGCATTTAATTATTAGTTGGTTAATGTATGTAGATCATTTGATAAGATATAAGCTTGGACTATGTTTAGCGTCAAAATTAGCTAAGGTATAAATATTCTTTACCTCTTCTCTTTACTATTGTTATGATTAACGGTTCTTCCATTTGCGTTGACTATTCGTACGGATATATCTACTCTCTCTTTAAGCATTATTTGTTCGTACGGATATTCTTAATACCTACTTCTCTTTACTAATATTAAGATTTATGCGTTGCTTCGTTCCGTATCTGTTTATTCCGTACAGATATTCTATCCTTTCTTTTAAGATTCTATGACATTCGATTCCATAACTATTGCACTTTGAGATCCTATATAAGTTCCCTAACCCTTTGATTTGTAATTCTTTGCTAACCCTATTTAAAAATTTCGATTGAACCCTTGGTACTCGTTTGACATATCTCAATTTGACATTGCTATGAATATGATTTATCAAGTTTTGTTTAGACATGATCCGCTTTGGACAGAATTATGGTTCATTTCGATATGCCAATATGAACACCGGTGTTTTGTCCGATGCCCGAGCTAACTAGCCATGGAGGTACCATGGCCGCGTCATTGAGGCACCAATGACGTGACATTATTTGTGGCGGTGTGATCAGTCTAAGGTGTTCCCATTTGTTTTGTGTGCTCTTCTATGCACGTGGCCATATATGATTTGATTTGTAGGGAGCGTATGGATGCATCCTATGTACTTTGTTTAGTTTTATTTGGTGAATGGATAGTTTGTTTGCCAACACCACAACCTCATTTCATATTTTACAGGGTACATCTGGAGTCTTCAGCTCCCATGTACAATTTAATATGATATGATATGATACGATGTATGTTGGATTATTAAGTCTAAGCGTATGACATGCTTTAGACTTTTGTTTCGAGCTCGTAGGGCATTTCTATTTGTTTTGTTTAGATACCTAATTCGTTTGGATACTTAATTCATTTGGATACCTATTCGTTTGTCTACCTATTGCGTTCAGCTCTTATGATATGACATTTTTGTTACCAAAGTTATGGTGATTCTTTTACATTAACTTATCCATACTTGATCTATCTATTTTGTTTATGTCTGTTTGTATATCTGTTGATTGAGCTTTTTAGCTCAGCTATATTTTCTTTTCCTCACGGCAGGTAACCAAGGGAATTTAGGATACGAGTGAAGAGTGCATAGGAGCTCATATTGGACCATATTCAGGGACTAGCATACCACCTCTACAATATCAGTTGTTTAGCAGTTGGATTTTGGATCCGTTGTCATCATAGAAACCTTTATGTTATAGACTTTGTATTTACTTAGTAATTTATGAAATTTTGCCAACCCATTTTATGAGTAAATTCTTCCGCTTGCATATGTTTTGGTTCTATAAATGTAACATTCGGGCCCGTTTTAGGGTGAGGTGTTACAGTTGTGGTATCAGAGCTATAGGCTCTGACCTGTAGTAAGACAAGAAAAGACATGTGAGATTGGGCTCAGGTTTTGACATGCTATAAATAAGTTAAGGAATCTCAGAGGATTTGTGTTAGCTTTCGTCAACTTAAGTTATGACCAGTGAGGATTGGGTAGACTATATTTTAGGACATTCATTTTCGTATCAATGTTGTTCCTCATTTTGATTCAGGTTCATGCTTTTAGTTGAGTCTCTTGCAAGTTCATTCTTTCTGTACATTAAGAAATATATCAAAGTGCGCAGCGTAAGCATAGTGAACAGCTACATTTAGATTACCTTGAAATTATGTTGTGTTAGTTTTCCTATAAATATTAGGTCTTTTCTTTGTGTTGGGATATCTTTGAGTTTTAATAATAGAAGTTTTCACTTTATTCTTGGCGGTTTTTGCTAAGATTCTCATAATAATCGGTATTCGTTTGAATCAACGGTTGCTAAAGTTTGCCTGATTATCGATATTCTTTGAATCAACGATAGTTGGAAGATTGTTTTTGGTATTTATTGGAATGAGCAGATTCAATTTGTTTATGGTATTCACTGGAATCAATAGATTCTTTCTGGTATTCGTTGGAATCAACAGATTCAATTTGTTATCTCATTTTTTTCTCACTATATCAGTTATTGCATAGGTCGACTAAGTTTTGCGAATGCATAATATGATGTTTTGTTAATCGTTAGTTAATTACTATAGATCGTCGTAAAGGAGATTTGTAATTCCTCATCAAAAAGTGTTGTGCACTTTCAACAAAAGCAACGAGGATCGTAACCGGAGGGCTTCCTACTTTGTCTCGTCTAAACAATTAGTTTAAAGATCATCTTGTTTCAAAGTTGTTCATCGATGCAGTGGTCAAGCTCATTTTGTCATCTCTAAGCACATCAAAATTTTCGTGAGTTAATACCGTTAGCAAAAGTAAGAAAAGAAACAAATATCAATAACAAGTTACATGCATACCTTTTGAGACGTTGCAGTTATCACTTTGTAAGTGTCATTAACATGGAGAGTAACCACGTGAAGGAAGTCTACATTTTTTTAAAGTTTTATGTTGCTCTTTAATGGGGGACAATTTTAGAGATGGAGCAGTCATCACGAGAAAAATGTTTTCGTCTTGTAAGTTCTTACTTAATTTCGTGGTCAAAATTCTTTAAAGGAGGGTAGATCTATAACACCCAAAAAATTAAATATTCTAGTAATATATGCGCACCCTTAAAAAAACATTAACGGAACATGCATTTACATCTTTTGTTAGTTGATTCGGTCTAAATTTCAAGGACGAAGTTATTTTTTAAGGGTGGTAGAATTATAATACCCCTAAATATTAGGTAGGTATAACACTAGTATTAATAATAAGTACCTTAATCATACAAATAAATACGTAACGTGTATCTTGTATGTTTGACATTTTTAGTAAGTCATATATAGTGGCAATTGGGGTTTGGCTTTTTGAAAGAAAATAAACGATTTATATGCATGATTTATGTTCGCATACCGTTACCAAATAAGTAACATTGACTAATAAATTTCATTAATATTCATTGATACTAATTTAAGAAAATATATTCATCAGTAGCAATTAATGTGATTAGGCAATTACGTCAGCAAACAAGATCCCTATGTCCCTTTATATTCAAAGAATTCGTTCATCAACCACATATTCTCATTCATAAAAGCCTCTTTAAAATAGATAATCGGTTGCTACATAGTCTCGATCGATAGCTACAAACAAAGACATAATATGCGAGTCTACTTATTCTATCACTCAGGGCTTAAGGTTGCGCTCGAGTGAAGATTTTGGGCTCGCATTGGGTTAAAGTTCCGTTCGTGATCAGGTCAGTGGTTTCTTTCCGTTCGTGTTTGGGTTCAAGTTCATTTCAGAATGTGTTGGTTTTGTCACGACTTGGTTTAATAGTTCTTATTTCGGTTTTGAGTTACAATCAAACTTGAATCTTAACATATGTGTTTGAGGTAGTGTTCGTACTCACGTTCGATTTCGATCCTATTGAAATCCGTTGTTCGGACCTCGAAGGTAATTGAATCCAATCACAGTTTTACTGATTTGATTATCAGTTATACTTCATCTAGCTTAATCTCTAACATTAAAAAAAGATTTCTCATATTCGTATGATTACATTTAAGTAGACATGATCGATATAAAATAATCAACGTTAATGAAGAACTGTAAGGCCTTATAATACTTGTTGATTATCACTGAGCTATAACAATAAGAATAAACTGATTTTATCAAATAAAGATAATGACCTGTTATATATATATGAGTATAAGATTTTAGTTAGTTTAGTCATACTATATGTATCTATGTAGAGTTAAAGAATGATGCCATGCATAAAATTAGTTTTCAAAATAAATAACTTGGCCATGCGTATGCATGTTTTCATAACTGAATAGTAATTGCTTCATAACCCATTGTGATAAAATTGTTCAACACTATGTATATAGTTTTGATTTTAATAAAAGTATAGATTTCTAATCGAACTAAGCTAAAACAAATTAGCACAAATGGAAGACTAGTATTGTATATATAACAAGAGATATTATATCAAGTTAGTCAAAAACATTTAATTAGTAGTTGGTTAATTTATGTAGATCATTTGGCAAGGATATAAGTTTGGACTATGTTTAGCGTCAAAATTGGCTAAGGTACGGATATTCTTTACCTAATCTCTTTACTATTGTTATGATTAACCGTTCTTCTGTTTCCGTTGACTATTCGTATGGATATATCTTCTCAGACTTAGTTTAGTCGTTGGAGATTGGCTAAGGTACGGATATTCTATCTTTCACACACGATACATATTATTTGATCAGTCTTTGTTTCTTTGGTCATTTAGTCGCTTTGTTAGCTCTTTCGTTTGCATTTCTTATCGGTACAGATATTCTATCCTTTCTTTTAAGGATTCTTATGACATTCGATCCGTATCTATTTGCACCTTTGAGATCCCTATATATGTTTCCCTAGCCTTTGATTCGTAATTCGTTTGCTACCTATTTGATAATTTGATTGGACCCTTGAATTTGTTTGACACATGCTACATTTGACATTGCCATGATATGAATTTATCCGTTTTGTTTAGACATGATCTTCTTTGGACATAATATGTTTCGTTTCGATATGCTATATGAACCCTTTGTTTTGTTCCGATGCCCGAGCTAACTAGCCATGGAGGTACCATGGCCGCGTCATTGAGGCACCAATGGCGTGACACTATCTGTGGCAGTGTGATCAGTCCACGGCGTTCCCTTTCGTTTTGTGTGCTCTATTATGCACTTGGCCATATATGATTTGATTTGTAGGGAGCGTATGGATGCATCCTAGGTACTTCGTTTAGTTTCGTTTTGGTGAATGGATCAGTGTGGTGCCAACACCCCATTTCACATTTTGTAGGGTACATCTGGAGTCTGCAGCTCCCATGTACAATTTGATATGATGTATGTTGGATTATTTAGTCTAAGCGTGTGGCATGCTTTGGACTTTTGTTTCGAGCTCGTGGGGCATTTCTATATGTTTCGTTTGGCTATCTAAATCGTTTGGCTATCTGTTTTGTTTGGTTATCTGTTCCGTTTGGTTATCTGTTCCATTTGGCTTTCTGTTTCGTTTGGCGATCTGTTTCGTTTGGCTATCTGTTCCGTTTGGTTATCTGTTCCGTTTGGCTTTCTGTTCCGTTTGGCTATCTGTTCCGTTTGGCTATCTGTTCCGTTTGGCTATCTGGGCCGTTTGGCTATCTATTTTGTTTGGTTACCTATTCCGTTTGGCTATCTATTTCATTTGGTTACCTATTTTGTTTGGCCACCTATTTCGGTTGGATACTTATTTCATTTAGCTCTTATGATATACGAGATCCTTGTTACCCAGGTTATGTTGATTCT